>JAYMFT010034171.1:15766-49351 GCA_038088735.1 Panulirus argus
ACTGGTGAGAATGGATGTGAGCTGATGTGGCCTTATTTCGTCAGTTCCAGGCGCTACCTCGCTAATGCGGGAGACGGTGATCAAGTTTAAAAGATATATATTATATATAAATTCATCATAGTGTAAACTGTTTAACCCACATAATGATGATGATGATAATAATGATAATTATTATCATTATTATTGTTATTATTTCAGGACCCCTGTTTATGGGGCTCCCACAACTATAACGCTCCACTCAGGAGCAGGGAAAGGATGGCTTCTTCTGGAGTGAGGAAGACAAGACTGCACCAGTTTCTATTCAGTGACAATTATGAGAGCCTTGCTAGAGGTAAGTCCTGCCTCGCGGTATAACTACTTAGCAGCCAGAGTCCGGTAACCCTGCTCCGATCTTTACGTATTGTTATGTACAACTGTTCAGGCGTTAGTGAACTATCCCCTCATGTGGTTACATGAGGGTACAGTTTCGCTGAGGAATTTCGCACTCCGGAGAAGACCACCCTTTCCCTGCTACTGATCGTAACGCAGCCTTGAGGTTGTAGGAGCCCCGTGAAAGTGCTCCCAGGGTTGTATACTTGATTACCAATGTTCTGATATCTGTATGTCACAGTGGACCTAAAACTATGATGTTGACATGTGATATTAAGGCTTTGATCTATGTATATCATATGTACTGTATTTTTTTTTAAGTACGTATATCTTATACATTTGATGTATGGAGTCTGCTTTTTATGTACTGTTCAGTTATATTACTGATTTGATCTGTGTGTAGTCCCTACTTGGCATAATGTCTCTCTACACATCTGAAAGACGTCAGAGGTTTGGTGATCATATATTACTTTAAATGTTCATGTTTTGGTACTTATGTAACATCCACATTCTAACTTTAAGGATCTCATGTTTGTATGACATCAGAATGTGATTTGATTACGTCTGTATGTTGAGGATTTGGTGTTGGAGATCAGCAGGTTTTTATATAAGGATCTCAGCCTTGATGAATGTTGACATCATAAGTTAAAGATGTAGTCTCTGTATGTTGACCATGTCATTTTGGTGTGTTGTAAGCATTTCATGTAGAAGTCTTATCCTAACCTGTTGTACAGCCCTTGATTTTAAGAAGTCCCTTCTGTAGTGCCCTGAACAAACTGAATGCTAATATTTACTTTCTTACTGTTGGCAGCTCTCTATGTTCAGCACAAGGACTTGATATTTGCCTCCAAGCTCTCCTGAGTGACACACTGCCACTAGAATGCATTGTAACAGTGGCAGGATGGAGAGACTGACGGCAGCAGGAACCATACAAGTTGTAAACAACTGCAAAATACAGAGGCAGCAACGTTAAAGAAGATTATAATGATAGGTCACCAGCAGCAGTGGAAGGAGCAGTGACAGTAGGAGTATACAGCAAGAGACAATTGATAACAGAAAAGTGACTGAGGCATAACAGTGAATCTGACAATAAGAACAAAGTCAGGAGCAATCGAGTAAAGATATCTTTGTTTTTAAGGACTATATCTGTGTCAGTACCATAAGGCTTTACACAGTACTTTCTCAAATTGTTGACACTGATCGTGTTTCCGTATGGCAAGAATTGTAGTAGATCATTAGTAAGATTAGTTTTCGTATGCCCAAGATACCGAAACATGTCTTTTTGGTTTTGTGTAGTGTCTTAAGAAGTCATCTCTCTACCTAGAGGTCAGATTTTCCCAATGATGGCGTGTCTGTTATCCAAGACTCGTTTTCAGTGCTTAGTTAACTTTATATCAATAATCCCGGTATGGATTCTGGGCTGGAATGTTATACTTGGAGAGTGAGATGTTAAAGCTTATTATTATCTCTGAAAGTTGATTCTAGTGTATTGTATTTATAGAAAATGTTCAGTGAGTGATGTTGAAATTAGACTTACAAATGCGAGTGAGTCATTGTCGACAGTGATCGAGAACAGACAGAATCAACAGACTCACAGTGCACCAAAGTATGCCATCATTTGCAGAGTGCGTGCAGAGACACAGCTAGATGTTTACTGGTGATGGTGACAGTGTAGATAAGTTAAAAGGAATATACTCTGTGAACCAAGGTAACTGACATGTTTAGCAGGTTATGCCGGGTTGGAGGATGGAGCACTTCACCATGTAGGTGAGGGGTGCGGTGTGTGTGGACATTTAGCTCATGCGACCTGACTAAGCAGGGCAAACGTGAGGCCAGAGGCTGCTGCAATCTCCGCCAGGCACAGCTTTGAGCCATTGATCTCGGAGCAATTGGCCCTGAGTGACCTGGAGTAGGTCGGGGCCACTCACTCCACCTCTGGTGTACACCCGCTGAACGTCCGGCGTTGTCATGGGCTACAGTGTTGTTTACTGTACGTGATGGCGTATGAAGGACAAAAACAGTGACACGTTAGTGACAGCAAAACATCCTTGAATGATAATTCCATCAGTTAGCATATCCTCGTACAAATGGATCAGAAAACCCTCAGTTGTTTAAAGTATCAGAAAAGCTTTACTCAACTCTGTCATCTTTGAAGGCACATGGATATACACATCGGTGAGAAACGGTTTGAATGTTCATTGTGTCAAAAGCTTTTCCCCGGGCGGAGTGATTTATTGAGGCACATGAGTAATCATTCTGGAGAAAAGCCATATAAATGTTCGCAGTGTCAAAAGACCTTCCCCTATAGGAGTAGTTTAATGCGGCACATGACCGTTCATACAGGAGAGAAGCCTTTTGAGTGTCCGCAGTGCAAAAAGACCTTCTCCCAGAGGAGTCATTTAATGCAACACACGTCTGTTCACACAGGAGAAAAGCCGCATGAATGTTCACAGTACCCAAAGTCCCTCGACGGTAGTAACATCGTGCAGCAAATAGGTGTTCATGCAAGAGAGAAGCCATATCAGTGTTCACAGTGCCAAAATGCCTTCTTGTATAGTAGTGATTTAGTGCGACACATAGCTACTCATACGGGAGAGAAACCCTTTGAATGTCCACAGTGTCAAAGGACCTATTCCCAGAGGATACATTTAGTGGAGCACATGAATAGTCATACAGGAAAGAAACCATATCATTGTTCACAGTGTCCGAAGACCTTCAACTATAGCAGTAGTTTGGTGCGGCATATGACTACTCATACTGGAGAGAAGCCTTATGAATGTCCACAATGCCAAAAGGCCTTCTCTCAAAGGAGTCATTTAGTAAAACACATGACAATTCATACTGGAGGAAGTCCACATGACTATTCACAGTACGGAAAGCCTTTCGAGAGCAGTAGTTTCGTGCAGCATCTGAGTGTTCATGCAAGAGAAAAACTACATGTATGCCCACAGTGTCAAAAGACCTTCGTTTACAATAGTGATTTAGTGCGACATATGACCACTCATACAGGAGAGAAGCCCCATAAATGTTCACAGTGTCAAAGGTCTTACTCCCAGAGGATACATTTAGTGGAGCATATGAACAGTCATACAGGAGAGAAACCTTATCAATGTTCACACTGCCAGAAGACATTCTCCTACAGCAGTAGTTTAGTGCGGCACATGACAATGCACACAGGCGAGAAGCCTTTTGAATGCCCTCAATGCCAAAAAACATTCTTGTATAACAGTAGCTTAGAACAACACATGAATATTCATACAGGAGAGAAGCCCTATGAATGTCCTCAATGTAAAAGGACCTACTCTCAGAGAATACATTTAATGGAGCACATGAATAGTCATACAGGAGAGAAACCATATCAGTGCTCTCAATGCCAAAAGACCTTCTCATTCAGTAGTAATTTAGTGCGGCACATGGCTACTCATACAGGAGAGAAGCCTTATGAATGTCCACTGTGCCATAAGACCTTTTCCCAGAGGAGTCATCTAGTGAAGCACATGTATGTTCATACAGAACAAAAGCCACATGAATGTTTACAGTACCAAAATATCTTTGAAAACAGCGGTTTAATGCAGCACATAACTGTCGATAAAAGAGAGAAGCCATATAAATGTTCACAGTGCCAAAAGTCGTTCCTGTTTAATAGTGATTTAGTGCGTCACATGACTATTCATACAGGAGAGAGGCCCTATGAATGTTCTCAGTGTCAAAGAACTTACTCCCAGAGAATACATTTAATGCAGCACATGAATAGTCATACCGGAGAGAGGCCGTATCAGTGTTCACAATGCCAAAAGACTTTCACCTATAGCAGTAGTTTGGTAAGGCACATGACTACTCATACAGGATTCAGGCCTTATAAATGTTCACTGTGCCCAAAGACCTTCTATCAAAGGAGTCATTTAGACAGGCACATGTTTATTCACACAGAAAATCTTAATGAATGTTCACAAGACCAAAAAAACTTCTTGCAGGACATGAATGTTCCTACGAGAGAGAAGATCCATGAATGTTCCCAATGTCAAAAGACCTTCTTTTATAACAGTGATTTAGTGCGACACATGGCTGCTCATACAGGAGATAAGCCCTTTAAATGTACACAGTGTCAGAGTTCGTACTCCCAGAGGATACATTTAGTGCAGCACATGAACAGTCATACAGGCGAGAAACCATATCAGTGTTCGCAGTGCAAAAAGACCTTCTCCTACAGTAGCAGTTTAGTGCGGCACATGGCAGTTCATACAGGTGAGAAGCCTTTTGAATGTCCACAGTGCCAAAAGACCTTCTTGTATAATAGTAGTTTAACACAACACATGACTATTCATTCAGAGGAGAAGCCCTATGAGTGTCCAAAGTGTCAAAGGTCATACTCCCAGAGGATACATCTAGTAGAGCACATGAGCAGTCATACAGGAGAGAAACCGTATCAGTGCTTACAGTGCGGAAAGACCTTTTCTTACAGTAGCAGCTTAGTGCGGCACATGGCTATACACACGGGTGCGAAGCCTTATGAATGCACTCAATGCCAGAAGACTTTCTCCCAGAGGAGTCATTTGGCAAAGCACATGATTCTTCATTCCGAGGAAAAGCCACATGAATTTGCACAGTACCCAAAGACCTTAGAGAGTGGTAGTTTATTGCAGCACACGGCTGTTGATAAAAGAGAGAAGCCATTTGAGTGTTCACAGTGCCAAAAGTCCTTCACCTATAATAGTAGTTTAGTGCGGCACATGACTGTCCATACAGGAGAGAAGCCTTATGAATGCTTACATTGCCAAAGGAGCTACTCCCAGAGGATACATTTAATGAAGCACATGGTTATTCATACAGGAGAGAAACCATATGAATGTCCAGAGTGCCGAAAGACCTTCCCCTATAGTAGTAGTTTAGTTCGGCACATGAGTATTCATACAGGAAAGAAGCCTTATGAATCACCACAGTCCCAGAAGACTTTCCCCCAGAGGAGTCGTTTAGTGAAGCACATGTCTGTTCATACAGAAGAAAAACCTTACGATTGGGCACAGTACCAAAAAACCCTCGAGAGCATTAGTTTGGTGCAACACATGACTCTTCATACAGGAGAGAAACTATATGAATGTTTATAGTCATAAAAAACTTTCAGAGCAGTACTTCAATGCGGCACACGACTCTTCATACAAGAGAGAATCCATATGAATGTTCAGTGCATGAAGACCTTCCTCCAGAGATTATATATATTGTGCGGGACCTGACCATTTGAGTAAAGCCAAAGGCACCGCGATTGACGATGCAACATTGAATGATTCAGTAAACAAGCGGAAGACAACAGAACTGAAAAATAAATATAATTGAAGCAAGAGGTAGATGGACTTAGATCAGTGATCTTTCGACAATAAAATCATGTTCCAGACAAGGAGAAAAGGGAGGAGGAAGGAAGGTTGATTAAGAGACTTCTGTATTCTACAAGCTTGCCAGACGCAGTTCCTCTGATAAATGGAGTGGGATAGCATTGATGGATATAGTCGAGAGATAAGATGACGACCAGTTATCCCTACTTTGGATTTACGTGGCCAGGAAGTACTTAAGGATGGTGAATAGCATCGAGACATGAGTGCATTCAGAAAGGTCTTCATTAGAGTAAAGAGAGAGAGACAATATATTCAGAAGACAAAAATTAGGAGAAATCAAATGAGGCAAAAAGATGGAATACCCTTGCTAGCACCACACAAAGGTCTTGGATTTTGAATGAGAGAATGTCAAACTGACGATAATGTATACAAATGTAAAATGACTATTTGTAAATGGCAACGTAGAGGAATTTAGACATCTAAGTAGGGTAAACGCCCTTGATATGGCTGGAGTTGTGGAGGCAAGACTTACCACTGAGATTAGATTTCATCTGCTATATACAAAGGGATATTTGATAGCAAGAAGGGAAAGAGAAGATAAAGGAGGAGGAGGATTAACTCCTTAATAAGATGCCTTAAACTACAGGAAATTAGTAACTGTGGTGCATATGTGGATAGTGGTGGTGTTGATATATAATCCTCCGAAGAAATTTGATAAACTGGGACTATGACAGCAATAAAGGAGGAGTCAGGATGGTACATGATATAGAAACTGCACAGGACTTACCATTACCGTTCATTACATAATTTGAGATATGGTGGAAGGACCTGTGAACTTTACGAGCAAGAAGTAGGAATATGGATTCCATTGGCCTCAAATACAGAAGAAAGGTTGAGAAAAAGGGACGACTGATTCAAGAAAAGATATGTAAAAGATAAGCAGCTTAGTGATGTGGTGTATATACGTGGCACACCAGCCAACCAACATATGTAAGGTATAAATGAGCAAGGAACAAGTGTTCTAGGAAAAGAGAGAACAGAGAAACTTTGAAAAGAACACAGAAGACAGTTGGATAACCCACAACATTATGGTGAATTCATCAGGAGGAAATCGGAAATAGTTAGTCAAAAGAGCAGCTGATAAGGTTAAGGGATCCAAAGGGATTAGATTTAGAGGATTTAGAGTATATGTAAGGAGCTGAACGACTAGCGCAAATGTGTTTTCACACAAGAAGACATCGTAGCCCCAGCACCAGTAATATGGAGCGGGGCAGGAGGTACCGGAAGGCACTGAAATATCTAGAAAATATATAAACAGAATGCTTGAGTCTTGATCCTGGTAAGGCTCATGGTCCTGGTGAAATTTCTCCACATGTGCTGAAGACGTGTGCAGATACGCTTGACAACAATGGACAAAAGGTCAAGTGTCAACTGAAGGGAAGAGGTCAAACGTCATAACTCTCTTTGAAAAAGGAGACTTAAGATGCAGCTCTGAACTATTGACCATTCTCCCTGACTAATGTCATCTGTTGAGTACTGGAAGAGACAGAAAGCAAATGGATGACCTCTTGCAGACGAGACACTACCTAAGTGAGAGACAACATGGTTTTATAGAAAGAGGATTATACCAATTGACCCTCTTCCAATTTTTATGAGAGAGTGAGATCCCTTGTAGGCAATAGAGAAGGCTAGATGGATTGTCTTTATTTTAGGACGGATAGAAGTGATTTGACACTGTAACCACCCATGAGGGTGGGAATGAAGCCAAATCTTCAGACAGGAATGTAAGGAAGAGAGACTCCTTCGATAGATAGGTTATACTGACGAAATGGAGCAGAGGACTCCCGTTAGAGGAGTCTTCTCAACGTAGATTGAGATTCCAAGAGGTATTCTGCTGGGTTCTGTTTTGGGACCATTGCTTTTCTTTACCTCTGCGAATGACGTGCCCAAAAGGCTTGGACTCTTACCTGTGTATGTTTGCGGATGAGGCCAAGGTCATGGAGGAAGTGAAAAGCGAGGAGGACCGCATCAGCTTACAAGGGGACCAAGACAAACTCCAAAGGTGGTCTCTCTCAGTATATATATATATATACGGTTGATGAAATCTAGCCAGATTAAATGTCGAGTAAGTAGGATTGGACACAGAAGAAAAGAATATCTCCTGTGGCAGGAATTAAGCAGCAGGACTCTGTGTGAGAGGGACTTGGTAGTCCCAAGACTAATGAGAGAATCCTACCGTAGGAGAGTAGGACAGGAGAGAAATAGTCAGCGGGCAGAACCACAAGGACATTCAGGTGCTCTGTGCATGGATGAGAAGACGTTCAGGAAGCTGCTGGTATGTACATTAGGCGAAAACTAAAATAACTGTCTCAGGTTTTGTCACCAAACTTACAAAAGCACAAGAAACTAATAGAAAAGGTCCAGAGGAGAGAGCAAAGTTAGTCTACATGTGTTCATGTTGCGAGGGAGAAGAGTAAGGGGTGACCTGATCACGACCTTTAAGACTTTATACCAGTTTTAGGATGTGCACTGTGAACAGTTCTCCGAGTGATGCAAGAATGAAAGTAACAAGAGGACATAATATGAAATTTAGCAAGGCTCTTGTTACAATGGATATATCGAAGTAATTTTGCAGTGTAAAAGTGTTTGGTGGTCGGAATAAACTAACGGAAATAGTGAAAGTGGACGCCTTATACAGAAGCTTGATTAAGTAGTTGTATGATGGAGGAAAAGTTGAAGTGATTGGGCTCCCAGAAGTGTAGAACTCAATCCCCATTCGGTACAAGTAGGTGTTTACAGGGGAAGAGTCATATCAGTATTCACAGTGACGGAAAGACGTTCTTATGGAGGAGCCATTTAGTGTGACACATGAATACTCACACAGGGGAAAAGCCTTGCAACCGTTCACAGTGCCAGAGAACAATCGTGCAGACAAGGAGTTTAGTGCGGTACGTGACACTTCACACAGGAGAAAGCCTTTCTTATATACCCACTCTGGTCAGGGCTTCTGCAACAAGGCCTCTCAGACACGCCACACTTTTTATTATGGGCAATGTCAGTGTGGCAGGATGCTGTGCCCCCGGCAGACGTCTGAGGACCAGCTGATGGGAGGGAGAGGTCTGGTTCTCTTTCGGGAGTGGAACATGAAGTTGGTAATGGTGCAGAAACTGTACCATATGCAAGGCGAACACTTGTCCAGAACTGGGCCGCATTATTTCTTGAGTCATGGCTAAAGGCTGGGATGGTTGATTTTGACATTGTGAAGGAAGAACTTTGAGCTCTACGATTTTTTTTTTCTTTGTGCTGAAGATAAGAACATTTCTTCCTTTAGTAAGTACGTATACATATATATGTATGGTATATGGAACAGAACCCAGCCATTCTATGATCCATCAAACAGGGAGGCAATGGCTTATGCAACAAATGATAAACATAGCCATGGATCCCCCGAGAATATATGTTATATGTAGTGTGTTCAGGGAGAATAAATGTTACATGTAGTGTGTTTAGGGAGAATATATGTTATATGTGTTGTGTTCAGGGAGAACACTGGGCTCTCCTCTATCCTTTCACTTTTTAAGGTCATAATATTATTTCTATACAAAATCTAGTATGTATATTTCACATGCTAACTCTCTCCCTCTCTCTATCTCTCTCTCTCTCTCTTTGTTTTAGCAAGGTAATCTAGAATGATTGTAATGGTAATTTTAATGCTTATTAACTAATTTTTCTTCTATAATTACGTAATGATAATCATTAGTGTAAAGCCATAGTTGAAAGAGCTAGATTTATTTAGTGCTAGTTGTTTAAACCTAGTAACTGGACTGATGTATTGTTGATATTAGATCAAAATTTATTACTACAGATGAAGCTCTGAGTTCGATTTAGCAGAAAATGTCAACTTTATGTCGCATTGTTTTCATGACATTTCATTATCAAAACTTGCATTGGAATAGCTCTTTTTTTTTAGGTTTATGTTTTGTAATACTATTTTGTAAGTTTATTTTTTTCTATTTTGTGTTGGCTTTCCTGTTTATCACTAGATGTTCCAGTTGTAGAAATAGAACTCTCTTATAACTCTCAGAATTATGAATAAAAGGTAATTCTCCCACCATAATTCTATTGCATGTGTTTCAAACTACCACAAGAAGGTATGACTTATAGCATCGCAATGATAGGAAACCGTAGTGTGTTTTGTCCTCATCAAGACTACTCCTAATGGCACCCATTTGGTGTTACTCATGCATAAATCGTTCTTGAAAATTACTCTTACCTACATCCACCATGAAATTTTCCCGGTGCCTTTGTGCTAACAACGCTACGTGGCGGCATATTTCGTTATAGATCTATTTGGTTTGTTGCACATTTCACGAATTGGAAATCATTTTTGCAAGCTGACTTCTTGAGCAACTCATTTATGTTGTTTGTATCCAGTCTCTTCAACCATTTCAACGTATCATTCCTCTCTATGTGCCTATCAGGAGGCTAGGAATCTGATGTTTTCTCGCAATACGAAATCATCTGATAGCTGATACTAGACTCTCCTTTCTTTCAGGAGAATCTACACCCATTCCACTGTGACCAACAGTGCTTCCACGTAATAGAGATGAGATCTTGCTAGATCTAGGTATATTTCAAAGGTGTTCGGCAGACATGTTTCTGTCACAGACATGACGGTAAATACTTTCCTTTCTGTGTGCAATACTACACCCATATCTTGCTTCTGTGTTGTATTAAACATTTCTCCAGGATTTTCTACACATGCTGTCGCATTGATCTTCACTCCATTGTGTTCGCCTTTCCCATGCTCTGTGCTTTACATATTTTTTTTTCGTATTAAACTGCCTTTTACCACCTTGGTCCTTTTAGGTTAGTAGGTTAACTTGCATCTTCCATCAGAGCTGTTTATTTTCATCTGAGAGTGCTGTTTGTTTAAGCAGGCTCTTGGGCTAATGTAAACTGCCGGTCATCCGTATATCTGGGTCATTATTTTGAGTCGTGAGTCACAGAGGAACCAATGACTGACTCGTGAGGAAAGCTCCAGAAGGCTAATCCTTAGTTAGGTTTTACCCCATAAGTAATAAATCTGCAGGCCTTAATCAAGTAAAGATTTTTTTTTCTTTTCAAACTCAAGATACGGACTTTCTTCCATCTTTATTAGCTTTGTGATATGGACCCTTTAGAAAACTTGACTAACACTGAGGTATATGATATGCTCCCTTTCATAATTACTGCCACAAACATAGATTACTGAAACACAAATGCTCCTTTGGTGACGTAGTGCTGTGAATCACAACCTCATGTAGGTCATTCGTAAAAGAATAAACCAATTTTGTTCATAAAACTTTCCTATTATTGATGCCAAAGTGGTCAATAGATTTAGACAAATCAGGCATTTGTTTCTAAGGTAAGTGCAGCTTTTAGCAATCGTCCATAGCTGACAAGCAACACTCGATTGTCTTACCAGATATCCCCAGATAATAAGAACATAAAGAAGAAACAAGAGAGACCTTTTTGGGCTATAGGACAAGACAAGGCAACTCCAAGTCACACACATCCATATTCACCCATATACACACAACACAAAAACGATCTTTACGCCAGTGAACGACAGGTTTCATATTGATCATTCGTTAACTTAATAAGTTAGTATGTTTTCAGATTTTTTCGCCCTTATGTCATATTATGTCACTTTGAAGGTGTGAAGATAGTGTTTATGCTGTGTGTACGTACCTATCCAGTCTGTACATGCGACTTTCAAGTGGATTTGCACTCTTTCTCAACCCTGTTTCCAAATCTACTTGTGTCCTTAAATCTAAATGTTTCTGTGTTGGATCGCCTCTCGCTCTTCATCATTCATGAGAGTATCAGTTCAGTTTCTTTACTCTTTTATACCATGAGATGAATCTGAATCTGAAATCAATTTTCTCATTGTCTGTACTCATTACAGGGGATCGATTTACCAAAACTGTACCGTATGATTCAGGTGGATCATATCCCTCATAAACATTTAAACCATGGCGCGGGACTGAGACATTTGATTCTCTGCGCCCCGTTTTCACACCCAACTCCGCCTTGTTCTTGGTGACCCATTTCAGCATCATCGGGTCTTGAAGAGAACCTTCCCCCAATGTTATTTTCAGAATCACTCCTCATGGATTCCCCTACTGTCCAGAAATGGGAGCTGCATGTCGTCTGCATTGGAAACTAACCCCACCAAAACACCTGTCTGTCTATACAGGTAAGCAGGAGAGTCCCTAGAAGGAGCAGGCGATATCCTCCTACCACCGTGGTCTGTGGGTAACTGAGGCTGGAGCAGCTGGTGAGACGTTATCTATACAAGCCTCTTGTGAGTAAAGGGTTGGGTCTGTTCATTGCAGGCAGGAAAATTAAGACTGGCGTATATGGTTAGTCTCTGCTGAGCACCCTAATGCAAGACGAAATAGTGATTTATTGGGTTAATTGCTATTATCTGTGTAAGAGTAGGCGGTCGTGTGAGTGACTGGGTCTGAAAGGAACGTAGGAGTGCTTTAAGGGTGTGTGAGTGTAGTGTCATCCTTACCCATGGAGAAACAGGCTGGAAGTTGTCTCGTTTGTTGTGTACGGTTTGAGGTATCAGAGCAAGAGCTCTTGATAGAACAGTGTACCGTCTTGATGATGTATGTAAGGGAAAGATGGAAGTGGTTGCCATTGAGAGGGTTAGGCGCGAGTTTTTCAAAGCGAAGGGGGATCAGAGTGCATGAGCAGTATGTTTGGTGAAGAACCAAAGGCTGTGGATGTGTATAAGTACTTCAGAGTGCAGTTAAGTAAGTGGCATGCTGGGGGAAGATGAGGTTGAAAATCGAGTCATGCAAAAGAGTTGAGATAATGTCTTTGAGACCCGAGTGTATGGAGGTCAGGAATTATTAAGAAAATATCACTCACAAGAACAATAGAGGCGAAGACTTTGCACTGCGTGGTTGGAATTTTTGAAGAATAGAGAGAATGAGAAATGAAGACGTGTTTGGTGTAAGAAAGTCACTTGGGAGGCGCAAGGATGACAGTCTTTTAGGATGGTATTATCATATGAAATCTGCTGCATATGATACTTTGGTCAAGAAGATATATATGATGGCAAAGTAGACGGACCAAGGATTATTAGCGGACGACAGAAGAGATTAGGACTAGGGATGAAGATGTCAGAGGAGAGATTGGGGATTAGATTCACTTGGAGAGTCTTATGGTATGATTGGAGACAGTGGGCCTCAACTTGACGAATCGACTTAGTGGGTGAGATTAAAAGTACGAATCACTTTTATAAGTGTGGATGATTTATGTTTTGCTGTAACATACTGGACATGGGTTGAGGATGAGCCCTCCCCTTAATGAAAGAATGATAAGCAGACATTAGACAGAATTTGCCAGTCTTCTGTCTCCTGTCCATCAACTAAACCCAAATGCAGTTTAGGATGTCATTCTCTCGGGTGGTAACTATGCTGCTGAGGAGCTTATCAATTGACGAGACAGATAATACTCAGATAATTTGGCATCTTATCAAATATCTTCCTGATATGGAAGTATAGTATTCACAATCCTTTTGCCTATCTACTGATTTGAATACTGTATGTGAAAATATAGGTAATTAAAGTCTCCCCTTTTGTTTCCTTATTATTTCTCTTCTTTCACTTTTTCTTTATTCAACCATCTTTATTTTTGTCTTCATCTATCTTTTAAATTCTCTCTTTACCACATGATTATTTCTACTGACTCCATTCGTTTGCAGGTCTATTGTGTCCTTAGTTTCCCCATGTAATTACTTTGCTTTCTGTGACTGTGTCCAACCCATTTTCTATGACTATATCTCATGTTTTGTTTCATTGGTTCGAATCTCTGACCCTTCAGCTTGCTACACCTATTTTAATTCCCTCATTTCCTCTTCAGTGCTCTACTCTTTTTACCCATTGCTTCAAGTTATTTCACACTCTCTGAATTGTGGTGACCCGGGATTAATCACAAAGTACGGTTGTTGAAAATAGTCCTTGGCACACTATTGGGCGAAGCCGTACCGAACCTTCTGTGTCGCCCGGGAGAGTGAGACAGAGGACATTGTAGATCTTCCATCAGCCGCGTTCCAGGACCGCTCAGGCGTGTCCTAGGACTACCGATAGCCACCATATATATATACATATATACAAAGCCTCTTCGGAAACTATGTAAGTCCCATACCTCTCCCGCAGCTATCAAGAGAAGTATAGTTCATCGAGAAGTAAACTATGAACCCTCGACTCTCTCTTTATCCGTACGTGTGCTGCTGTTCACTTCGAAGTGTCAGTAGAACGAAGCACCTCAGGCTACGTTCAGCTCATACCCCAGTACCATAATAACTACGGCAGGCGCTGACGTGCAACATGCATGAAACACTTGGTGAGATAAGGACAGATTTATCGAAGAGCAGGTCTCAGGATGCCAGCAGGAAAGGGGAGCATTGACTAATTCTTGGTGTTCACATACACAAAAGGCAGACGTACAGACAAGCACTTGTAGATAAAGTGGCACACAAGCATCTACATACATGCTTTATTACAAGGAGTAGAGAGCCTAGTGTTGCGATAAGCCCCCAATAAGATCTGTAGAGGGGCATTAAAAGCTGCAGGTATCAGAACCTATGATTACTAATGTTTCTGTTTTGCTCTCGAGTTGTCCCGTCTCTTAGCCTTGTATGTCTTTTACTCCTATGTATGTAGTACGCTTGCGCGTACACAAACACACAGACTTTATAGCTTATGCCAGATACGTGTGTTGCCTTGAAGACAAGCATCTTGTTCAGGTACTCCAATGGCGGTGGACTAGGTTCAGCTGGAGGATACTGGGGGAAGGTGTTCTTGTCAACGTTGTAACAGGTGGGTGGGTGTTCGTAAGGAATGGACAGTCTTTGGTTTTGAGTGACGTTGCCAATGTTGTTTTATTCTCGTACTGCAGTCTTTAGCCTGTAGGACCTCCCTGGCCATTTTGTTTACATGTTCTGTTTTTTTTTTCCTATGTTGGATGGCGTTTCGGACAAGTGGTGGGTTGGTTCTCGGTGCCTTATTTGAATATCAGTCGTTCTGACGCCGTTAGGTATTGCCATATATGCGATCGTATATTTTTTTTTATTCATTCATTTTTATAATTTGGTTATAATTTTCATAACTTGAGAGCCTGTCAGGAATGATAAGGATGCTGAATTCGAGGCAGGGTTCAAGCTGGCTTAGGTTGCACAGGAGGTTCGAGCCTTGACTGAATCACTGATTTGAAACGCTTGTTTCGGCTGGATATTGCAGTTTATAGAATAATTTTATTTGTTCTAAGTTATCTGCAGATATTCTTATTTTGTGTGGGCTCACCATCGTTCATTGTCTGCCTTCTGAAACGATAATTCGTTATAGATAAGAGCTCGAAGCCGGGCATTGATGTCTTTGGGAGCCGTGGTGATGGAGTAGGTAGTTTACCGCAATCGGTCTCAGACAATAGTCCTGGGGACACGCCTGAGCGAAGCTGTACCGAACCATCTGTCTGGAACAGACTGAGAAAAAGGGCTCTATGTCTTCGACCAGGCTCGTTCCGAGACTTCGGATTTTATTGACGGCGTCTGGAAACTTAAAAGCACGCTCGAAATCTATGCAGTTTCTTAAAAAAATGTTCGAAGGCGATCAAGGGGAATATAATTCACAGAAATGGAAAGGGTGAAAGTTCGACGTGATTCGTTTTCCTGGTGTGAATGGTTTGCTTCATGGTATCGAGCGTGTGAACTGTTTGCTTCACTGTATCGCGCGTGCGAGGCTCCGAAGCTTAGCAACTGTGTATCGATGACGTTTGTCATCAGTCGGCTCGGTCCCACTCTGTCGTTCGTATGTTGTGTTGGAACAGTTATTAAACCGCGTACGCCGGACTGTGTATATATGGCCGTTGAGGACTGGAACGGCCACGCCCAACAGCAGCAGGGCCGTTCATTCACAACAGGGCAGACGCTGCTGTCCAGTGAGGCCTCCGTTTTCTCGTCCATTTGAAGCCCTGGCCAGGCATGTGAGCGAGCAGCCCGGGTGGTACCCTCCATGTCCTCCTCGCTTTCCCAGACGGCACGACTCTGCCTAACGAACTCTGTGCGGGATTCTGACCTGGACACCCTAGATTGGTAAGTCGCAACGCTAACCACTCCGCCAGGGAGATTCGTTGTATGTGTGTGTGTGTGTTTTTGTGTGTAATTACCTATTTGTAAAGTAGGGAGACTAATACATTCTTGGGGCCCTGTCTCCTGAATTGCCTTAACCATCGAGCAGCCCTTTAAGCCCATGTCAACCGCCATGTTTAATGTAGTCTAACCATCCGTCACCTTTTAACACTAAACCAGTACTTCCTAACATCCTTTTTTTTAACCAGCTTTTTGCCCATTTCTGCCTCTGCTAGACTCAGGCGCTGCATCTCTTGAAGAACTGTTCTCTTATCAGTTATCATCCGGTTCCTTCAGAAGACTTTAAGTTCTGGTATCAGGTCCCCTTCGTCTCGTCTCCTCTCAGTGGTGGAGAGATCTGTGGCCCTCAGCAACTCGTTGTGGTTCGCTTCTCTTGATTCAGGTGCTACTGCAGGTGCTCCTCTGTAGCTGAGCCATTATGACTCCTTGTCCTCGTCGTCATCCTCGCCTTCAGGAGAGGCTTCGTCAGCACCAGTGGTCATCATATGCTCTCGTTCGAGAGTAATTCCTCTGTGGTTTGTACTGAGCTGTGAGAGATGCTTTCTTGTACATTCATATGACCTGCATCATGTACTAGTCTACACCTTGTTCTTGATGGATTTATTGCACATCTTGGTCGTAAATGAAAAGTGTACACCTTGTTCATAAATGACTGGTGCACACCTTGTCCATACAGGACTAGTGCACAGTTTGTTCATACAGGACTAGTGCACACCTTGTTCATACAGGACTAGTGCACACTTTGCTCATACAGCACTAGTGCACACCTTGTTCATATAGGACTAGTGCATACTTTGTTCATAAAGAACAAGGTAGTTAAGGAAGGCAAGAAGGTTTGTTCACCAGATTTCTGCTTTTATAGAAATGATAAAGCTGTAGTTGGGAAAACAAAAAGAGCGTGTGTAGCATTTCCTGATATAGAAAAGACGTATGATAGGACTGCTTGTAAAGCTCCTTGGGAAATGCTCGAGGTGAGCAATTCTGTCAAGAGGTTTTGTAATGGGAGTGGTGCATGCTGGGAAGGGGTTGTGTATAGACATGAGAGCGTGGCCTGTAATAAATGTGGCAATGCGTCCAGGTCGTGTGATCCTGTTATACGTTAGGTTTACTTTCCGATGGGATATTTATTGAAATGAGAATGAGGAGGTGTGGTGACAGATGCAATACTGAATCGTAGAGAAATAGAATGGAAGCTACCACAGTTGCTATATGCAGAAGACACTGTGCTGTTGGGTGAAATAGACGAAGGGCTGGATTGCATTGTGCTGTAAGTGGGAGGAGGAGGAGGAAGAAGAGGAGGTTGTAAACAAACTTGAATCAGAATACAATGTTAGTTTTTTAAAAGGGGGATGGGAGAGTAGAGTCGAGTCAAACCTCAATTATGTGGTAGATAATTGGACGTTATGGGGTAGCTGGTGATAGGCTAGTTGAAATTAAAACGAGGTTGTGTAAAAGAGAAAGAACAGAGGATTACTAAGGGCTCTGGTGATTATTACAAGTACTTTACATGAATTAATATTTATCATGACACTGATATATGAATGTACTACCTAGAGGGTGTGGTTGCAAAATCGGAGCCACGGTGATTGGTAGAATTAGGATGGACAGCATGACGGTGTGAGAAGGATATGTAATGTGAGGAAATCACTGGAAAGGCGCTTGGATGAGAGTTCTTCAGACTAGCTTGGTCATTTAGAACGTATGGCGGATGACGAAGTCAGGTCAAGAAAGTCGTAAAGCAATGCAGTTGATGGAGATGGTAGAAGACCATAGGTGAAGTGGACAGGTACAGCAAGGGAAGTGATTTGGGGTGTTTCAGATGAGGATGGTTGAGGAAAGACTTCGTGGGTTGGATGCAGTGGAAGCATATTGTACATGCAAGTGGTTTGAATGGAGATTTTTCAAATCACTTGGTGAATCGACTTGCATGGTTAGGTCCATGGTTTCCTTTAAGTACATTATGGCCTGAGGATGGGTATGAGTAATTTCAAAAGCTGTGTATGTACTTGCTCAGCACCCAGTTGAAGTGAGACTGGGAATACCGTAATGTAATTGGAGGTATCATATAGTGTTCCATAGATACCATTCTTAAATCTTAGTTGAAGGGCCTTTGGAAGATACCTTCCTCTAATCCAGCGTTGGCATCGAGAACATTGCAGCCTTCAGGAAGGGATTGGAATCAGTAACTTGAGACTTTCCATTCTTCAGTCCTTCCTGGAACGGGTCTGGAGACGTCCGAGGAAGCCCTTCCTTCGGTTGCATGTGGACAGGCTATATGTTAGGTTACGAAGCCCTTGGGATAGGAGAGTTTTCAGGCTAGGCTAACCTCTCTGGGATAGGTAAAGAGAACTCTTTCTGGATCTACAGTTTCGTACTGTATGATGAAGTCTCTCACCAACAGAGGAGTATGAGATGGTTTAATACCTGTTGAATATCACTCGTGCTAAGGATTGTTATGCTAACTCAAGACTCCTGTATCAGCTTTGCCTGATAGTCTACAAGGTACTTGTCTATTTTTCATCTCTTGCAGTTAAGTCCGAGAGCCCTACATGTGGTCTTCGATTTAAAAATTATCTTTCTTTTTATGTCGAATGGTTTATGGCATTTGAACTTCAACTTGTCTATTATGTAACAGCATTCCTTCTCCCAAGTCCTTCAGGGTCACTAGCATCTCTTGTATTAATTGCAATTCTTGTTTTCATGTCATCTGTTCACTGCCTCTTGTCTACACAAATTTCTGGTGTGTGTGTGTGTTATGTAATGGTCATTCATGTACTTCGTAAGATTATTTTGATGTGGTTTATGTCTTCATCTGGTTGACTGATAATGATTGTCTGAATTTTTTTAAGTTTCTGAGTCCTTCAGTGGGATGAGTTTTGTCACTGAAGAGAACTGATTCAGATCAAGCGAGTATAATCCTCATTATAAGTTGGTTCTCTCTAAGCTTTTAGCGAGTGTTCCGGTTGGCATTTTGGAGTGGTATTGACTGAGGGAGGGGCACGTAGTCACGTCAAGCAACGACAACAATGCTTTATTGTTTAAGGTACACAAGGTGGAAATAGCCCAGGGGCAGCGAGCTACTGGGGGTGTACGATTGTTGTGGGAAAGGAGAGGTCATCTGTGGCAGGTTGGGATAAAAAGAGTTGGTTCTAGCAAGGGAACTTCGATGCTGGTGTTGGTGGGCGTCAGATGAAGCAGGAGCACGTGGCAGAAGTGCGAGGCTGCCGAGTCAACGTCTAGCTCCTGCAGGAGGAGGAGGTGGGTGTGGCCCGTATCGCGGCGGCTGCCGGTTTGTGACTGGGATGCAGGAGGCTCCTGGAGTTGCGCTGGGGTTGCAAGAGGCTCCTGGAGTTGTGCTGGGGTTGCAGGAGGCTCCTGTAGTTGTGCTTGGGTTGTAGGAGGCTCCTAGAGTTGTGCTTGTGTTGCAGGAGGCTCCTAGAGTTGTGCTGGGGTTGAAGGAGGCTCCTAGAGTTGGGCCGGGGTTGCAGGAGGCTCCTGGAGTGTTGTTTTAGGGTCGCAGGAGGCTCCTGGAGTTGTGCTAGAATTGCAGGAGACTCATGAAGTTGTGCTGGGGTTGCAGGAGGCTCCTGGAGTTGTGCTGGAGTTGCAGAAGGCTCCTTGAGTTGTGCTGTAGTTGCAGGAGGCTCCTAGAGTTGTGCCGGGGTTGCAGAAGGCTCCTAGAGTTGTGCTAGGATTGCAGGAGGCTCCTGGAGTTGTGCTGAGGTTGCTGGAAGCTCCTGGAGTTGTGCTAGGGTTGCAAGAGGCTCCTGGAGTTGTGCTGGATTTGCAGAAGGCTCCTGGAGTTGTGCTTAGGTTCTAGGAGGCTTCTGGAGTTGTGCTTGGGTTGCAGCAGGCTCCTAGAGTTGTGCTGGGGTTGCAGGAGGCTCCTGGAGTTGTTTTGGGGTTGTAAGAGTCTCCTAGAGTTGTGCTTGGGCTGCAGCAAGCTCCTGGAGATGTGCTTGGGTTGTAGGAGGCTCCTGGAGTTGTTTTGGGGTCGCAGAAGGCTCCTGGAGTTGTGCTAGGAGACTTATGAAGCTGTGCTGCGGTTGCAGGAGGCTCCTGGAGTTGTGCTGGAATTGCAGGAGGCTCCTAGAATTGTGCTGGGGTTGCAGAAGGCTCCTAGAGTTGTGCTAGGATTGCAGGAGGCTCCTGGAGTTGTTTTGGGGTTGCAGGAGGCCCCTGGAGTTGTGCTGAGGTTGCAGGAGGCTCCTGGAGTTATGCTGGGGTTGCAGGAGGCTCCTGTAGTTGTGTTGGGGTTGCAGGAGGCTCCTGGAGTTGTGCTGGGGTTGTAGGAGTCTCCTAGAGTTATGCTTGGGTTGCAGGAGGCTCCTGGAGATGAGCTTGGGTTGTAGGAGGCTCCTAGAGTTGTGCTTGGGTTGCAGGAGGCTCCTAGAGTTGTGCTGGGGTTGCAGGAGGCTCCTGGAGTTGTGCTGGGGTCGCAGGAGGCTCCTAGAGTTATGCTTGGGTTGCAGGAGGCTCCTAGAGTTGTGCTGGGGTTGCAGGAGGCTCCTAGAGTTGTGCTGGGGTCGCAGGAGGCTCCTAGAGTTATGCTTGGGTTGATGGAGGCTCCTAGAGTTGTGCTTGGGTTGTAGGAGGCTCCTAGAGTTGTGCTTGGGTTGTAGGAGGCTCCTAGAGTTGTGCTTGGGTCGCAGGAGGCTCCTAGAGTTGTGCTGGGGTTGCAGGAGGCTCCTGGAGTTATGCTGGGGTTGCAGGAGGCTCCTAGAGTTATGCTTGGGTTGCAGGAGGCTCCTGGAGTTGTTTTGTGGTTGCAGGAGGCTCCTGGAGTTGTGCTAGGATTGCAGGAGGCTCCTGGAGATGTGCTGGCGTTGTAGAAGGCTCCTGGAGTTGCAGGAGGCTCCTAGAATTGTGCTGGGTTGAAGAAGGCTCCTGAAGTTGTGCTGGGGTTGCAGGAGGCTCCTAGAGTTATGCTTGGGTTGCAGGAGGCTCCTGGAGTTGTGCGTGGATTGTAGGAGGCTCCTTGAGTTGTAGGAGGCTCCAGGAGTTGTGATTGGAATGCATGAGGCTCCTGGAGTTGTGCTGGGGTTGCAGGAGGCTCCTGGAGTTGTGCTTGGGTTGCGGGAGGCTCCTAGAGTTGTGCTAGGGTTGCAGGAGGCTCCTGCAGTTGTGTTGGGGTTGCAGGAGGCTCCTGGAGTTTTGCTTGGGTTGTAGGAGGCTCCTGGAGTTGTGTTGGGGTTACAGTAGGCTCCTGGAGTTGTCCTTGGGTTGCAGGAGGCTCCAGGAGTTGTGCTTGGGATGCAGGAGGCTCCTGGAGTTGTCCTTGAGTTGCAGGAGGCTCCTAGAGTTATGCTGGGGTTGCAGGGGTCTCTGGAGTTGTGCTGGGGTTGCAGGAGACTCCTGGAGTTGTGCTGTTATTCCAGGAGGCTCCTAGAGTTGTGCTGGGTTGCAGTTTTACTTTCTTGGTGTAATACGTTAGATAATATTGATGGGTTGTCAGTGTCACCAGCATCAACATTTACGACCCTATTGTCTATAGTGTTTCAGTCTCTATAGCCTAACGTATTTCCCAAGACTTTAGTCTACCCTAATCAACTTTTCCCCCATGATTTACAACTGTGAATCATAATTGATTATAATACGTTAAATACTCTTTCCTAGTGTTATCATTAGAGCAGGTACTTACATAATTATCTTTACCTCCTGGTGCTATCACTAGAAGCCATTGCTTACAGTGCATATTGATGTTATCAATGCAGAGATTGTTATCTTTTGTCACCCTAGTATTATCACTGGCCACGTAAGATGTCCTGGTATACAAGGACTCTATCTTCATCCCTTGACTATCCTTATCACTTCATCATAAACTCCCTGCTGTCCTATCCAAATGAAACTATCCCCGTCCTGTGTCTATCCCAACTTGCTTCTAAAATCGTTAGCACGGGATAGTTTACATGGCAAACTATCCCGTCCTCAACTAACCTTCCTTGTGACTGCCCCACTTTGTAACTATCCTTCCTTGTATACATCCCATCCCATGACTATCCTTCTCTTTACCTTTCTCATACGGTAAACTATCCTGTCTTTATCCTAGTCTATCCCATCTTGTGACTAAACTATCCTGTATCTATCCTATTATATGACTTGTCCCATCGTGTGACTATCCTACTCTCTGGCTATCCCATCGTGCGACTATCCCATCCTGTGTCTATCCCACCCAATGACCATCCCAGTATGGTCTCCACTACCGTGCCTCTGGTATGACCTTCACTACAGTACCTCTGGTATCATCTTCACTACAGTACCTAGGGTATCATCTTCACGACAGTACCTTTGGTATCATCTTCACTACAGTGTCTTAACTACAGTGCAGTACTCCCCTTACGGGACCATCACTATTACCCACACCCTTAATATGAGACGCCTGTAGGCCAGTGATGGGGCTCGCCTCTTTCAGGGATCTAGATCCCGTCTATATTCACGAAAACATACACAATCACTCTTGAACGTTTAGGAATATGGTTAATGTCATAATCACATTAACAACCCCTCTGATCTACTTTAGGGATGATAGCTCAGCTATACAAAGCAAGCGTAACATCTCTAGGGTGCTGTTAAGAGGGAGGTTGTATCGTGGAACGTAGTTGTTCTATGAATGTCACTAGGTTAGTGGATATTGTCCTATACATAAGCAGGCATAAATGGAACAACTATATATAAGTGTTGGCAACATTTCCCTTTAAGAAGTAGATACATAAGTATATTGTAGATACTTATAACGGGTAGATTAATAATTTATGCATAAAATCTATATTTCACAATTTTTGGTGTATAATTGGAAATATTATTATATCACAGCGAACAAAGAGGTCTTAAACCTATCACATATGTCCGAGATTAATGGTTTAAACCAACATTGCTTCATCATTCGTACACGAGCGGTTATAACTGACTGATAACCGAATCACATATCATGGTAATGAACTTAGTTATATAACATTAGGTTATCACATTTATACACATTTGGCGGCGACTCCACCTTCGATGATACCAAAGTCGACAACAACTGGCCTCTGTCCTGAGGGCGTCTTTTAAAATGCACTACCTGCCGGGTCTTAACATGGTATAATCGGAACCAAATGTACAGCCGATTTGACTCATACAATATGACTCTTATTCGTGGTTTGCGGTGTCGATAGAAAGGCAGATATCACTGGAAATTGATTGTGTGTGAAAAGGGTGTGTGATGCATGTAATGATGGTGTGTGTCTGTGTGTGTGTGTGTGTAAGAGGCCACAAGTCATGTTCAAAGCCATGTTCCCTGGAACAACCTGGAAATGAATATTACGAGCGTCTGTAAAGAGCCTGTAGAGAATTTTCAATATGGACTGCTGACTTTACGACCGTCAACCATCACGACGATTCCAGGAATGAGTCAAAGTGAGAGTGGCGTTAGAGTGTTATGTGGGAGAAGAGGACGTACAAGTAGCTTCCTGGGTAATGGTTTAGTGAAAAGGGGGGAGGTGGTGAAAGCCTTGCGGAAGATGGAGTGTGGCAAAGTGGGAGGACTGGATGGGAGCCGAGGACGTGGCTTCAGTGTTGAGCTCTGATCCTTGATGCGAAGTGGACGAACGTGTCCCATGTATTGTGGATGCTAATGGCTGGTCGTATGTCACGAATAAGGAGAGCTTCTGTGATGTGGAGAAGCTTGATATCTCTGCTGTGCCAAAGAGGTTTTACTGAGTGCGTTTTGCTGTCTTGTTAGGCTGATTCCATGTCTGATTTCGTGTGTTGAGGTAAGGCAAGATGTGTGGTGGTTTTGGGCTCATATTGTCCAATGCCAGCAGGAAGCGTACTCCTTCCTATTGCTGTGTTAGTTTCCATGCCTGAATCCATTATCTGGTGTAGAGATGCTGCTGTGGAGTACCCTCTGGTCCGTCCTGTAAGCTGGAGGGTTGTGGGTGGAGGGGAAGAGAAGGAGGAGGAGGCTAGAAGGATGGTCAGGAGCCAAGAGCAAAACGAACATCAGTATAAGGACTGAATATCGTTGTTGTTTGAAGGTTCCTCAAGCCTTAGCTTCTGTCTGGGCCTTGTCGTGAAACGGCCCTTGTCGTGGAACGGTCCTTCCCTCCTTATCCTCCCTAAAGCTTGGGTTATATATACTGGATGGAGGGACAACAAGGCTGCAGAAGGAGAAAACATTTTCCCATTTCGAAATGCAGTCAGTCAGGCACTCTAGTGGACGGCCCCCTCCTCGTTCTCAAGGGCCCCCTTTACCGTCCGCTATTTCCTCCTCCTGGACCTCAAGAAGCTCCTCCGCCCGACTCGATCTTCTTCCTCCTGAAGGTGGAGGTCCTCCTACACAGGCCCCCACAGAGCTACCAGGGCCGGGGACAAGAGACACCCCGACACCATGCCCACACCTAACATGGCTGCTATGATTGCACCTCCCACCTCCAACTCGCTGCTCTCCAAAAGCCTGGAGGAAAAAAAGACATCAATTATGGTCAACATTGGTTGATGCTGTGGAAATGTATGATCTGGATATTCTGAGGAATATGAACTGGATATTCTGAAGGATATGGACTGGATATCCTGGGGGATGTGGACTGATTATTCTGAAGGATATGGACTGGATATCCTGGGGGATGTGGACTGATTATTCTGAAGGATATGGACTGGAAATCCTGAAGGATATTAACTTGATATTCTGAAAGATGTAGACTGGATATTCTGAAGGACATGAACTGGACATTCTGAAGGACATGACCTAGATATTCTGAAGGGCATGAACTGGATATCCTGAAGAACATGAACTGGATATTCTAAAGAATGTGAACAGGATATTCTGAAGGACATGAACTGAATATTCTGAAGGACATGAACTGGTCACTCTGAAAGACAAGAAGTGGATATTCTGAAGGATACGTCTTTGGAAGAACACTATTCCTTAGAACCCATAACGAAAAAATCTAAACAGTAGAGAAAGAATGGAAAGCAGAGATGCTTTCAGAAAGGAATGACTGGCCAATACTGAGTGACACCGAGTGAGGTGGAGTGAGGAGTGTAGAATCAAGCCTGCAGGATGATGCGGGTGGCTGTGTATCAAGAGTGTGGCTCTGTTAATGAAATGTCTGGTTGCGTGTTAGTGTTTGGATAAACTCCTCTGTTACTGCAGAAGTCCCTGTGCCTAATTTTCACTCTGTGTGTGTGTGTGTGTGGAAGACTTTTGAATATTCTAATGAAAATTGGAATCCAAATAACCAACTTGCGGAGATATAATCTTATAAGTAATAAAATAATAACCAACTCAAACCTGTTGAGAAATTGGTCACTTTGGCCAAGTCCCCCCCTTCTTCATTTATGACTCACCGCTGCTCAACATATGATGTAAGGCTTTGAGTTATGCTGCTGTGCTGCCCCAGCACCTGATATATACCAGACGGAACATTCGCTCGGTAAGCAGTGAGGTGGGATGTTTCTGTAATGTTTTTCTCAACCACGAACAAGCACGAGTCCTTGAGGTTTTCATCACTTTAATACATCGTTTCGTAAGGGTTTCACGTCTTCGTAAATCATAACATAACAATAGAGCGCAGGTCTCGTACAGACCGAATTGAGTAGGAGAAAGAAGAAAAAAATGGTAGCGTCTAGGGAACAATGTTTCGGATGCTACTGAATATTTCGCCTTGACGCAGGGGCGAATGATGCAAGAATTTCTTTGGTTCATTACCAGAGAATCAAATACAGATACTTATACTTAATACTTGATACTTATAATGTCCAAGTGTTAAGAACTTAAGAGTGTCAGCAATAGTTACATGTGATGTCATGGGCTAGGAAATTAAAGATGCCTTACATGGGCATCTGGAAATACTAGATGTCAATCCAATGTTGAAAGTGCGATGGAAGACGTGAATGGCTAGGTTTGGGACGGAGTGGATGGTGGTGAGGACAGAGTGGATGGGGTGGAGACAGAGTGGATGAGGTGGAGACAGAGTGGATGAGGTGGAGACAGAGTGGAATGCGTGTACCAGCAAGCATGAGTGTTGTCCATACACCACCCTAAACAGACAGATGTTCCAAAATAAATACGGTATAGACACAGGAAAGACAGGATGGACAGGAACATGACTGATTTGCTTCGAGTGAGACGGAAAATGAGATGAATATGCTTATTGCACCGTCTGGGAGAAGGATGTGAAAGTGTTGCGAGTATGGTAATAGCATGTAGGAGATGGTATAGGAGTAGAAATATGAATGGGGAAAACTTGCAAAGGATGAAAAGAAGGTCGAAACTTGAGGAATGGAAGACACGTAGCCCCCACGAGCAGTCAGGTTAAAGGGCAGAGCGGATCTGGAACAGTACAGAGTGAGGCTGAGGCGATGTGGAGGCGGTCTCAAGGCTGCTTTGCTGTAGGCTGCTGGGGAGGTGTGTGGTAGGTCTTGTTTACAAGATGGCGACACAGGTACAACACGGTGGAATGAAGATGTTAGAGTTGGTGAAAGGAACTAACATATAGCTTGAGACAGGCTAAACCTGCTAGAACGTGATGAATGAAGGACAGACAGTGTGTAAAGTATAAAGCTATGTATACAGTAATCAAAAGGATGGCGTATGTCAATAAAAGGAAAGAATTAGAATCAAAATCTGAGTGCAAATGACATGATATCCTGGAAGTGAAGTGGAAATGAAGAAAGGCATGTGTAAGGTGTGAAAGTAAATATAAACAAATATGAGAAAATGGACTTTGAGATGGAGAGACTATCAAAGAACCGACAGATGAAAATGGAAGAGATTTGTCTCTTGGTACAGTAGGAAGAGAGGTAAAGAAAGAGGGAGAGGAGAGTGATGTATTGGAAGGGACAACATAAAGATGGTAAGATAAATAAAGCATTTATAGACAGGCTAACTAGGGAGTACAGGTGGAGAGGTGAGTGAGACCAAGACGAGAGGTGAAACTACTTTGCGGTAGATATTGGAAGTGTGTATGAAGCCACAGGAAAGCTATCCAATACGTGATGACTGGACCAAGGCAGTATTTGATCTCCCTGTGGAAATGGAAACAAAAAAGTATGAGTCTGTGAATTATGAGGGGTATGCTTGCTCAGCATAGTCGGTAAGTTGTGAGGAGGGAGAGTGACTGGCCATGCCAAGAGGAATTAGTGAGCCCCATGACGGTGAGGGGGACTAGGTTAGTGTAGAAACGGGAGAGGGTGTGGAGATCAGATGTCTGCACTTAGACACGTGCAGGAGGAAGTCCCAGAGGAAGAGAGGGAGGGTGTATGCAACATTCATAGGTTTAGAAAACGCATGTGACACAGCGAAGCGTGGAAAGGGACCCCATGAGCCCAGGTCATGAACTGCAGATGGGTAAACACTTGGGTAACAAGTGGACCACATTTCACATCCTGCACTGATCGCAGGAACTTAATAGCACCGCTTCCGTCCGTCTCGTACAACTCTTTTTAAAGGGAAATCGTTCAAAAGGAACTTAAAAAAAAAAAGGAAAAGCTCTTAGCACTACAGGCCTACAATCACAGACTTACGAAGGGTAGTAAATGAGGGCCAAGGTGCCGATGTAGCCGTTCGTGAAGGAGAAGAGGAAGATGAGGACGATGTAGTAGGCGTCGTGGTCGAAGAGCGTCGGGAAGGTCTTGTTCTCCCCGTGGCAGAGCAAGAGCAGAGGAATGAAGAAGAGCCGCGCCGGCCCCATCAGGTGCAGCAGTAGCCCGTGGGGTCCTGGCTGTCGAAATGGGGTAGAGGTCAACAGAGGCACACCACAGGGTTCTCTCTCGCCAGAAATATTCGACTCTAACGTGACAATGTTTGCTGATGATGCCCAGGTTATGGGAGAAGTAAAACCAAGCACTGCAGTCACTTAGAAGGGGGACCTACTCACAATCCAAAGACGGTTTGGTGCATGGTTGACGAGAGTCAATCCAGAATCAATATAGAATAACCAAGAAGGGACAGAGCTTAAAAAAAAAAAAGACCTTGATATCTATAATACGATCTGAGAATATAGGTTAAAAAATGGAAAAGATAATTCGAGCGGAGAAAGGTTGACACCAACCCATTTGACCAGACGTGGAGCTTCTCTGCCCAGCCAGTCGGCAATGTTGAAGAGGAGGAAGGTGATGGTGGGCTGGAAGTAGACCTCGGTCCAGGGAGATTCTGGGTACACAGACGTGACGTACACCACCACAGTTGGGAAGACCATCAGCGTTATGAACAGCGTCCCCGCGTAGGTGACGCCCATGAGCCATACCTGCCGGAGATACAAGGGAGTTACGTATGTACACTCTCCCAAAAAAGGATCGGGCCTTCCCCCCTGGCCTGAAATATCTAATAATCTACAACTGGCCGAACTAGAACAAAACTTGATTTTACTGCCACCCTGATGCAGTTGTAAACTGCACAGGGTGGCAGCGAAGTTGAGTTTTAATCTCGGTCGGCGAGATGTAGATTATTAGAAACTTCAGGCCAGGGGTGGTCCCGATACTTTTTTGGGGAGACTGTATATGCTACTGGTAAGGAGACTACCTACCTGCACCCCGAGATACAAGGGGGGGACACAAGTTGCTTCCAAAAGGCACAAGTACTCCAAGTCAATGGTGAAATTCCCGGATATATTCGTAACTGAAAAGATACACATAGAGTACAAATATGGATTTTAATTAAAAAAAAAAAAAAGAATCCAATGGGAAAAATACTTGTACAGTGCATCAGCAAGATAAAACAGATGTACGAGGTGCCAATTATACGTACAGTTGTGCAAGACTATTTAGACAGACAGGTGTACGAGGCTCAAGTATGAGACACATGTAGATGATTAACAAAATATATACGTGTGTGTGTACTAATCAAACACACATGTGCACTATACACGTAAAAAACACAGAAGTTTACGGGTCAAAGATAAGAGACAGATGCACAGGTGATTAGAATGATATTTCTGCTGTCGAGATCACTGATAAGACATGTGATAAACGTCATGAAAACACTCGCTGTACAGTGCAGTGATAACACATACTTGCTCTACAGTGCAGTGATAACACTCACTTGCTATATGGTTCAGTGATAACACACACTTGCCCTGCTGGTTAGTGATAACATACCCTTGTTCTGCTGTGATGGATCTGGGAGTAAACCTGTAAAATTGTGAAAGCATTGTTTGACATTCAAAGCAGCCATGCAAAAGAAGGGACGTCCTCGAGTTAAACAGTCAGCAAGGATATTATTAGCGCTTGAGTTGCCTCCAAATCATGGCTTTACTACCAAACCAGAGAAGAGGTTTAGGGTCTCACCATAAAAAAACAGTCTTATGGGACTAACAGGAGCTTTAGGGTGTTTAAAACACCTTAAGGCCCAGGTCGTTATGCTTCTAAACAGGTGGTGAGGTCAGCATATGCAAGGGCTTCGTCCGTGTTTGACTCCCTTCGTCACATCACCTATAACGTGGCCCAGACGTGGTGGCACCCTTGGTAAAATCAGCCACCACTTCCAGAGGTTCCTGTGTATACCACGAAGCCTTCAGAACCAAATCTGTAGCTCCGACAGGAGGGAGAAGAGGCCACCCTCTCCCATCAGCTGCACCAGAGACGACGACCTTACCCCAGGCAATGACCCACACAAATGCTCCAAATTGCCGCTCCATTGTCGGAGTACGGACGGCATGCGGGCTGGAGGACAGATCATGAAGGAGGTGCTGGCCAAGGGACACGCTCTGGGGACTTAGCGTTAGCGAAAATCGTCCTATCGGGGATTTAGCTGAAAGAAGCTGGGTGATGTTAGCGAAAATCGTCCTACTGGGGACTTAGCTGAAGAGAGCAGGATGATATTAGCAATGAATCATCCTATTTGAGGATTTACCTGAAGAGAGCTGAGTGATGTTAGCTGTAAAACATCCCGTTTGGGGATTTAGCTGAAAAGAGCAGGATGATGTTAGCTACAAAACATCCCGTTTGGGGATTTAGCTGAAGGCAGCTGGGTGATGTTAGCGAAAATCGTCCTATTGGGGACTTAGCTGAAGAGAGCAGTATGATGTTAGCTGTAAAACATCCCGTTTGAGGATATAGCTGAAGGCACCTGGGTGATACCAGAGGCCTTACCTAACGCCTCCTTGTAACCTTTCTTGGTTATCAATAACCAGTGAGGTCAATTACTAGGTTCAGTGTGGACACAAGGATACATGTGACAGAGGTGTGTGTTTGTGTGTGTGTGTGTGTGACGACAGCAGCTTAAATGTGACACTAAGAACACCCACGCGTGCCAGTAACGCGTTATACAAGTGTGACCAAGGCTGTTCATGGAAAGAACTGGATATGAACAGAAACACCTAGGTGTCAAAAACAAGAACAAAACTGTTCTACTGGGTCAATACAAACAGTTAGACGTTGTCATAACACACATGAGTAAGCCATAATCTACAACTGTTACATGCGCCAACACAACACATAAAGTGTTTGTCTACTAAACACATCAGTATGTGAATAGCAACACTTGGGTAGGTGACGAGAAACACCAACTATATCACCAGCAAAACTTTCACTTGAACACTCGAACACTGGATGAAGAACAAAAGACAAAAAGATTTTTCACCAGCAACACTAAAGCGTTTTAGTGGCAACACATGCGTAAGTGTATCATCAGCAACACTGAAGTCATTCAACAGCAACACTTGCATGCTTGTTTCACAAGCAACACTGAAGTGTCTGAACGGCAACAATTGCATAAGTGTACAATCAGCAACACTAAAGCGTTTCAACAGCAACACTTGCATGAGTGTATCACAAGCAACACTGAAGTGTTTGAACGGCAACACTTGCATAAGTGTACAATCAGCAACACTAAGGCGTTTCAACAGCAACACTTGCATGCGTGAATCACCAGCAACACTAAAGACGTTGAACAGTAACACTTGCAAAAGTGTACAATCAGCAACACTTGCATGCGTGAATCACCAGCAACACTAAAGTCGTTGAACAGCAACGACCTGGCCCTGCAGGCCAACTCACCTTCTTTAAGACAGCCAAGTAGGAGATCCATCCATCATTTATGGCCTCTAGTCTGTTCATAGAGCAGACCTTCAGGCCACTCTTCACTCTGGCGTAATACATCTGCAGGAAACACCAGCAAACACCTGCTTAATACTGGGTATAATACTGCAACTAAATTCAGTTTAGGACGAGTCAGGCTCACATCACAGAGGCGTCAAGATGTATAACATCCTATACAATAATTCTTTCCTTGATTTATGTGACACAGGCAGTAGGAACGATGGCTGGTATTACTAGTCTTATGGTTAACATTTGTGGGTGGTAAAATATACTTCAAAAGAAATATCTTAAGGTTCCTAACTGACTCCATATGACAGAAAATGGGAGCTTAGTTTTCGGGAAATACGCCTTAGAAAAATTGTGGTGCAAACTACAAGTAACAAAGAAAATGGATTTGATAATGCGCATTTTCAGAATAACAAAATACATCTGGCTCGGCTTTACCTTTTATAAAGAAACTGAAGGATGAAAATGACAGAATGTACTGGCCACACTACATTTGCCCAAGTGCACCTTATGATGAGAATCACATTATCTCCCTCGATACAGATGTTACAAGACAGCACATACATAGGACTGGAACTCATCTGATTCCAACCACAATACAGTTTATGATCACAGATCTGGCCAGTTCACCTGGAAATCTGATGTCCCGTTTCACAGTTCCCTCGTCTCACTACATACATACAGCTTCCAGATTAGCTTCTCCGCTACAGTTCCAGGAAACTGAATTGCTAGGACTGAAGGCTGTGTTACCTGGAAGTGGCTGTGACTCTCAATAACAAACCCGGAACCATTTTTGGATCCGTGAAGTATATAAGTTCGTGTCTTCCAGAGTGATAGACGGGACTAGTTTGGAGCCATGGGAAACGCGAACCAAGCCTAGCAATGTGGCGAATGATTTCTAACTCGCTCCAGAAGAGATGCTGGCAAATTTCCCCACAGAGACTTCAGAGACGACGACTTAGTTCTTAGTGATATTTTAGAAAATGTCGTTTGCTCTCTCTCAGACTCACCCACCAACAAAGGTCAAGCCTCGACGAAGCACAGTGGATTAAACTTACTGTTTTAGTGAGGTAGATGTACCCCGCCATTGTGAGTAGGAGGAAGGCATCGGCTATGGAGAAAAAGACGAGGCCGCTGGTGACCGGTTCCTCCCCCACCAGGAGAGAGACGATGCGCGCCAGGGAGGAGAACACCCCGGCGATGGCCTGGCCGGAGACCATGCTCCTCATACAGGAAGACGGGAACAAGCCCGCCAGGCCGTAGGAGGAACCCTGGAAGACCGCTATGCAGACTAGACCGAAAGAAAAGGCGACCGTTAAAACCGTTACACTACAAGAACTCCTCCTCGAAGCATTTCAAAGTTTAAATTCTTTTAATTCCTAGATCTGTGACATTACCTTTCCCAGTGGAGAGCTCATGATGATGTTACTGACTACGCTAAGGAAATTAATATCACAACCCACTGCCTCTACCACAGTGGTTCCATCACCTCGCGATGACACTCCCCAATCCTGCCATAAATTCTCCCTTCCTAGTTCTGTTCATCACCGACGTCACTCTGTTCTCTCCCTTGTACACCACTGCAAAACAGCACCCCCAACCATACAACATCCCTAGTGTAATAACCAAGAGACCAATGCTCCTGAGAATACATGCGAGTGTCTTCATCATCGCCGACCACCTCTCATCAGAATTGCTGTCAGTATCTCTCAGCTAAGCGACCGTGTGAGCGTCTGTTGTTGATCCCGCCCTCACTGATATATGCTGGATCATGGAGGAGGTCCTTTCGTAGCTCTGTTCCCTCTCAGACCGACTCCTCTCTAAAACACTTAGCTTCTTTCTCCACTTGATTCTGAAATTCGTTCCTTTAGTTCTTTTTCTTGCACTGAACTTACATTCTGCGTTGATTCGAACCCGTGTAGCATTTACGAATGGGGAAATGGTAACCAGGTAAAGTTTAGCAGTGCAAAAACGTAATTATTACTTACATCTCTCTTTAAATCTCACTATCGGTTTTTCCAATCAAAATTCTGAACTCTACAATTCACCTTTCCAATGAAACAAAGACATTAGACATACCTATATCCTCCAGTCTATCCTGGCCATACTACATTTGCATCCTAAAAGCTGGTTGCATAAGCTTCAAAAATATTTCTATATATATTCCATATCTTTAGGAGTCCCGTTCATCCCCGCACGCAGTAATGCTTGCATACTTGTTCCATCTCTCCTGCTTCAGCCTACGTGATGTTGCTTTTCTCTCTCTCTTCTACAAGTACCATTTCTGCCGCAGTTCTCGTGAGGTGTATACATGTGATTCGGACCCTTAAGACCTGAACCCACGCTTCCAGTGGTTTCTCTGTGGACATCAGCCACACGATGATTGACCGTTATGATAAATTTTTCTTCCTCGCATAGTAAGGTATTCCTTTCCTTCTTTCACCAATTCCTTTCTCTATAGCCTTCATACTTTCAAGTATCAGTTCTTAAAGCACTTTAGGAGTTAAAATTTTAATACCCCTTGTGCATTTTCCTAATAAACCCTTCATCCTTTTACCTTTTCAGACTGATATGGCTCCCAGTGAGACATATCTCTATTTGTGGCATCCTGGCTACTAAAGAAAGAAAAAAAGAAATATATATATATATATATATATA
>JAYMFT010034172.1:0-30535 GCA_038088735.1 Panulirus argus
ATAGACAGACATCATAGTCTACTGTCCATGTTCAAGGCCACTGTGAGTGTATGCAAACAGTACTTACACACAATCCCCCTAAAAAAAAAAAGGTTCAAGTAGCATCAGATTCTCTGTGTGTAGAGCCTTGTGGAATTAGAGAGAGATTTGGGTACTAGTCCAGTACGTAGAGCTCCTCCCTCTGTCTTGAGAATCTTGAGAGATGTCGTTCGTCCTCAGTGTAAACACATGCCAACGCGTTCACCTCACCATGGATGGAAAACATCGTCATTTGCAACACAGGTTTGTCAGTAACTGAGTTTACCATATCAGTGTTGCTTTGCATCCGAAATCCTAGACATATGTAAATATAAAACACATGCATATCCAATTATATATATATATATATATATATATATATATATATTCTTCATGTATCAACCTAGCCACAGACAAACAACAGACAAAGTGTCAACAGCGACATCAACGTGGTTTGTCTTCCTTTGTGTACTTCCTTAGAAGTGAAAACCAACCCTGTAGCTGAAGGGATAAAGAACAGAGCCTAATTAGCCGCCTTAGAGAACAAACCAGCCACCTTCTTTGTGCCTTGATTGTGGGTTCCACGATGCCTTTGTTAGCACACATACCAGCCTTTGTTAGTTTGATAGACAAGGCTTTTTTTCCAGCCTACAAGCAAACTAGGCTTTTTTCCAGCCTACAAGCAACTATTTAACTTACAAACAGGCCTTTGTTAGCTCTCAAACATCTAAATTTACAGAGAAGCCTTTGTTTGCTTACAAACAAGCCTTGTTTGTCTACAAGCAAGCCTTTGTTAGCTTACAAACAGCCTTTTGAGCATACAAGAAAGGCTCGTTACCTTACAAACAATTTTGTCAGCTTATAAACAAGCCTTGTTTGCTCACAAACAAGCCACGTTTCCTTTCAGAAAGCCTTGTTAGCATACAAATAAGGCTTTTTAGCTCAAAAAGCACTCCAGCACTGAAGCTAAAAAGCTACGGAACATCTGTTTAGCTGTGAAGTCATTTTCATGTTGGTGATGTCTTGTAGAGATGTCCGAGTTTCGTGTCCGACATCATCGCCTTGTTGACATCACATCATCTTCAACATCCTCTCCTTACCTTTCCTTGTTTACTTTTTTACTGTCTTCCCGATTTTGTGTTCTGATTTTATTATTCAATCTTACTTCGGTGACTCATTATTTTTCCCAGAATTCGAATTTATTTTCTTTCTTTTTAACCTGCTGTTTGCTCTTTTTTTTCGTGTCTTTTTCTTAGCGTTTCAAATTTTATTCTTAACTTGTTCTATGAGAAGTCTGATGATCCATTCTGGTGTCGACCACATATCTATCGTGCGATCCTGGCCAAAAATCTCTCTCTCTCTCTCTCTCTCCCTCCCTCCCTCCCTCTCTCTCTCTCTCTCCCTCCCTCTCTCTCTCTTCCTTCTTCTCTCTCTCTCTCTCTCTCTCTTTCACACACACCTCCACATCTCCTATGGAGCGGCACCGCGCCCTCTGGAACACCACCTCATCGCCAGCACGCACCACACCACCTCCTTCCCTCCTGCAGGCAAAGTCGACCACTACTCGGAGTGCTACGCCTTCGGAGACGACATCCACCCCATCATGAAGGTGCTGAACGAACAGTGCCACCTCTCCATCAAGGAGATCCACCCGCACAACATGGACATGTGCGAGGAGCAGATCGAAAAGCAAGAGAAGGTAAGTGAAAACGTTTCTGCGTTTATTACACAGGTTCCAAAAGCACCTCAAAAGCATCTCCTCCAAGTGGGTTGCTTGGGTTAAAGATGTTTACGGGGTATGTAGGAGTCTGTGAGGAAAGCCAGATTGCAGAAGACCAGATGGTCTATGATAGGGTTACCTGCTGGTGGAGAGTAATAGTATCCTAGATTCCTGATCTATATAGATAGACTGATAGTCCGTGATGGGGTTATATGTATGCTGGAGGACAGGAATAATGTCCTAAATTCTTAAGCTATTTAGATAGAAGGATGGTACAGGACAAACCCATGTGTATGACAGCAACACTAACCTGAATTCCTAATCTATTCAGACAGAGACCTGAGTGAAAAGCAGGATAGACTGATATCTATTTCCGAAACAACACACAACAGCCAGTGGGCTGTTTAGGAAAGACATAGTTAAAGTAGCGATAGAATATCTATTTTGTCAAAGAATATGTCAAAGTCTTCAAACTTACCAGTTTTTTTTCTGCAGTCATCTCCCGTCAAACAACCCCTTCCGTCCACCACTATTTCTGTCCTCTTTCTGTTCTATAGATATTATTTCGGCCACCTCCCTCGAGGGCTATCTGCGTGTGTCCAATCCCCTATAGACGGGATCAGCGGCACGCTCTCGGTTGCTGCTTCCCTTAGCTCTTGTGTGGAGACCAAGCACACGAGGATTGACCGTTATGACGCTGCCCCCTCCTTTCCTCGTATAGATGATCTGTGGAAGGAAAGAAAAAGGACGAGTTAAAAAAAAAGCTTTACTTAAAGAAATTGTTCAGTTAAGGTTTTTTTCTTAATCTAGCAACGCATGTGTGAAAGTTTAAAAAATCACATTTCACAGTAATCTTAAAATCAATCTTTGCTTATACGACCGTCAGAAAAAAAATGTACTTGGGTTCAGAATACCACGCCATTCCTGGCCTGAGGAGCCTGATTAAAGATCCGTATCCCCCACAGTGAAAAGAAATCTCTTCAGGCCTGACAAGATTGTAATTCAATATTGGGTGGTAGCCATCGACTCGCACTTTATTCTATTTGCGTCCTCCTCAGCGTCGACACGGCGCTGACCCGTGTAATCCCATTTTCCTTGCCTAATCCAACCCGCTACTTTCCTCGTTTACATTGTTCTTTTTTGTGGATGGTCTCATCTCTCCAAAATGTCTGTGTTATATGTTTTAAGGTCCCTTATACGTACGTTTCTATGCATTTCTTTGTCTCTATCTTTAATTATTCTCTGTCTCCATCTCTTTCTATATATATATTCATTTCAATCAATGTATCTATCCTCATATATATATATATATATATAATCTTCTATCCATATACTTGTATAGCAAAATCTCTTTGTAGGTTGTTTTAGGTAGGCAAGTAATTCTTAGGGTATGTAATCAGATAATCACCCTATAGTCTCCTTCAACTTTGGACAGGATAGTCTACCAGTCAAAATGTCTTTACAAGGACCTAAAGATTTAGATTAAGCGCCCAGCAACCTACTCACTAGCACGTAACTATTGCTACTACTACTACTACTACTGCCTCTACCCCACAGGTACTGCGGACCATCGAGAACCAGGCTCCCATCTACAACGAACTCATACGCCGTGGCCAAAAGCTCATGTCGAACCCAAACGCCCCGTCCTTCCTGGAAAGGGAGATCAAGAAGCTGGAGGAGGCATGGAAGGAGACGAATGAGAAGGCTCAGGAGAGGATCAACATGCTCAACAGTAAGTCTAGAGTGGCGAGTCAGAGAGAGAGAGAGAGATTCGAACCAACAGCATTCCTACGATTTCGAAGTCTCAGAAGGAAGGGTATGACAACTTTTGCCACCTAGGAATATACTGAACTTGACGTCTTGCTCTCCGAGCCATGAGCGTCCTTTGGTGTCCATGAAGACTTAGTTGAAACAATCCAAGATACGCCAGCACCTGTGCGATGGGTTCGAATTCTGTCGTAGGTTGATGATGAATCTTTTGGATCCTCTGCTCTCTGGCTGCTGATCTTAGTCACACAGAAGCATACGTTGGCAATCTCCAGCATCACAAACATTCGGAAGTTACTGAGGAGTTCTCTCTGATGGATCTAGCATCACAGCTGTGAACCCCATCAGTTCTTATTTGTCGGAGGAAAAAATGAACACGAAAAGAATTAGAGTTAGTAGGTACAAGTAACAGATAAATAGAGAGGTGAGAAAAATAATGAGAGAATCATGTTGAAAAAAAAAACCTGATCTTTAAAGGGGCGAATCATAATCAAGGATTACACTGCCCCTTTTCAAAGGCGGTACCATTTCATTCAATGACCTCACCGTCGTGTTCAGAGGGTGCACAAAACCCTCTTAAATAGGCAGATGTAGGAACTTCTGAGACCTTGTTAATGAAAAAATATAGAACCGGGAATACCACAAATTAAAGTGGAAAATGAAAATACTTTGTCATTAGTCTCAGCCTCGCTGAGCCTTGTGTCTCTATGAATGTAAGTGTCAAACACATTGCGTCAGACGGAGTCTCTTGGGGGCGAGGCCAGTCCTACTGTGTCTTTCAGTGTAAGCGTGAGCAAACGTCCCTTACACACTGCTTCAATTGAGACGCCGTCTTGAGGGTGTTTGCTCTAGACCATGGCTGGGGCTTGATGCAGGAGAGGACAAACAGGAATTAAAAAGAGTAGTTTCACGGTAGGAGCTGCTCTTGCTCTGACGTCCTTACAGATATATGTATATGGATTGCATTTCTCATTAAAATCTTTCTGGTTCCTTGCGGTGCCTGGCTACATTTTGGTTATCATAAAGTGTGTAGGATATTTTAAGGGGGGGGAGGTCTCTCTCTGTTGTTATTTACGTACGTTGCCAGAGGACTGAGCTAGTGTATCTAGAGTGAGATACAGAATGACATATGGAATGCCTCCGACAGAATGTTGGACCAAAGAACAACTAATCTCATCACAGACTGAGAAATGCAACATCCATTGACGACTGTAAACATTCCTCTATTCTCAGACAAGGGAAGTGAGGGCTTAATGCTCAGCACAAACTAGTCTCCAGTGAACTGATGGCCAAAGATGTCAATAATCATGTGGTTATCACTTGTGAAGGAGGGCATACCTGGGGGTATCTTTTTATCGTGCCTCGTAAAGTATCTGCTCTTAGGCCAGGTGGGAAAGATGAGAAAAAGACTCATCTTAAAAAAGTTAAGAAGACTGCAGGCGTTTTTTTTTTTTGAGCATTAGATTTACGTGATATTTCTGAAGAGAATTAAAAAGATTTAATCATTATTCTTTTATCCACTGATAACAATGGTGATGCTGAGATACAGACATATCTATATATGAAGTCTTCTTCACATACAGGTGTGTGTGTGGGTGTAGATGTAGATGAATTATTCTTTGCCTCATTTACTTGTCTAATACAGAGCCATTAGGAACTGCGATCCATTAACCATTCCCTTTATTTCATCTTCCTGCAGACGCCTTCAAGGACTGGGATGTATACGAGCAACAGAGGCAGGCCATCTACACCCCCATCGAGGCGCTGGAGGATCAATACAAGACCTACAAGAAGATCTACGACCCCAAGAAGGGTTCGGACTGGCTCGAGAGGAAGAAGAAGAAGGTCGAGGAGTACAGGAAGTCCGGCATCGAGATCTACGAGATCATCAAGAGGTGTTTCAAGACGATCATCACCCTGGCCGGCGAGGACAAGAGGGAGTTCATGGAGAAGGACATTCTGGAGATCGACGAGAGACATACGATCGTGGAGAAGGTGGACAAGACGCTCCAAGAGCTGTCGGAGTTCAACCAGAAGCTCCACAAGTTCGTCAGCACGCTGGCCGAGCTGCGCGCTTGGATGATGCCGGCCTGCGAGAAGCTCAGCTTCATCACTACATCCGTCGACCTCTCGCCCGAAGACCGAGTCAAGGAGATCTTCGACCTCCAGGGACAGGTGGGTGGGTGGGTGGGTGGATGAATGCTTGCCAGCTGCTGCGTCACTCCCAAGGGATGATGTAATACTTGGCTCGATGTGTCCGATTGGGCCTTCTGTACTCTTCGTCGAAGGTGTGGCTGAGGTCAGCAAGGCCATTAACATAATGTATCTCCAGCATAAGACCTTATTTAGACTTAAGTCTTTCGTGACCTTAAATGGTCTTAAGTCTGACATATATACCCAAAGGTCTGAATGACCCGAGAAAAATCTATCCTAGTTATCTAGCTGACCTGACCTGTTTCCCTTGTACTCAAGTGTCCACAACTTGACCTGATCTGACCTGACCTGGTTCCTGGTTCTCTCTCCCGCAGGTCAACGAGCGACTGCCGTTGTTGGAGCCCTTGGAGGCAGACTGCCACGCCCTTCTTGACGGTGAGTCTCATGGTTGGAGGGACCAGCTTTTCTCTCTCCCTTCCTCTCACAATGCCACTCTAACCCCTGCCACTCTCACTCATGTTACCCTCACCCCTGTCACTCTCACCCCTGTTACTCTCACTCCTCTTACTCTCACTCCTCTTACTCTCACTCCTCTAACTCTCACTCCTCTTACTCCCACTCCTCTTACTCCCACTCCTCTTACTCTACCCGTGCCACTCTCACCCCAACTCCTCTCATATAACTGTGTTAATCTGGGTTTCCACCCGCAAGCGGTATATATATTAAGTTACGGTGACATATACCTATTTTCTATAATCTTACCATCAGGATTCTCTTTACAACACAATTCATACAGTCAGCAGTCAACCTAGAGCTGTAAATCCCTGTATTTCTAAATTTGAAGATATATTTCCTAATACGATTTTTCGTCTTTTCTTCTTCTTGTGTCTCCCGCTGCTGTTCTGGAAATCTGGTGATTTTCTCATACCTCCCGCTACGGCGCCGGAAATTTGGCGATTTTTATGGTAATTTTCAACAGTGCCGGGTAAGTCGAAAGACTTATAGAAACACCAAGACGATAGCAATGTATAGAGATATACATATCTAGATAGACAGATAGATAGTAAGGATATTCGAGAAAAAGTAGATTTTCTTTTCATAGATCTAGTACATTCTTAACTAGTCTTTTAAACTACGAAACGTTAATCACAACTTAATAATCATTTCTATCCTAAGGCTCATTAAAGGCCGAAGGCTTCCTGTCCTTTTTCATTTTACAGGCCAAACATTTTCCTATCATCTCCGGCCTTATTACATTTCAAAAGTCTTGTCATGTGTTACATTACAGACAAAAGGGTCTTTATATTCACCTCTATTACAGGTCAAAAGGTTTTTCATTCTTCACGTTATGTCAAAGGTCAGGGTTTTTTCTTTTTTTCCAGTCTCCAGCTGTGTTATAGGTCAAGGGTCGTCTGTCATGTTATAGCTCAAGCGGGTTCTCAGTCTCCAGCTGTGTTCCATGTCAAAGGATTTTCTACTTTCATCTCCATTAGCTGGTCAGCTATATTTTTCTGCCTTGAGCTGTCTTACTGGTAAAAGTTTTTTTTTTCAGCTGTAGTTCTGGCCTGTGTCACTATCACATTCTTAACTGGTCGTTTGCTAGCTATGAAGTATGAAAATTAATTATCAGAGTCTCTCTCTCTCTCTCTCTCTCTCTCTCTCTCTCTCTCTCTTATTCTCAAAACACCAAAAAGCCATTTACCACTATCATAAAATCATGGCTGGAGGTTAAATTTTCTTTATAACGTGTAGGGCTGCATTAATCAAACCATTCTTTCATCATGGTCCTGAAGACAGGCAGATAATGAAGTGGAATTCTGAAACACCAGAGGCAGATTTCACTCTTGATGTGGTCTCGGACTGTCTCTTCGGGACTTGCACACTGGTCTATGGCATCCAAATCTCTCCTTGTCATGCCATTAGGATGGACTTGTTGGTTTCTTAATATCTTGCACCATCAGAGAGTTATCTTATCCTCAAGGCTGACAAACTGTCTGTTCTCTTCTTCTGAGAAATTTCAAATTCCCTCTGCTCTAAGGTCTGTGGTTCTTCAGCATTCATAAGGTCATGAAATCATGTCATTCTTCAGCTGCTTTTTCATGTAACACTTTTATTTTCCTCCTTACGAGGTTACTAATATCCTTAGTTCTTTTATTTTCTTCAGTTGTTTACCTTATTTACCAATTACTAAGTAAATTTACAAAATGGTTATAGAGACTCACTTCCTAATGATTTATGTCCATTTTTTTTTTCCTGTTTTTTTTTACTTATTTGCTAGTCTAATGTTTACGTTGCTGATTTTGATAAACAAACAATATATTTTTCATTCAACAGAATTTAGAAATATATTTTTTGCCCTGATTCCTTAACCCTCTCATATTTTTTGTTTCATTTCGAAAAAGTAAATAATATTTATTTTTTGAAATGAATAGCTATATTAATCTTTTTGGTTGTATCCATATTTTTCCTAAGTTTTGCTCATACTTTTATTTTTTCTCATACATTTGCCCTTACAAATTTTGTTAGTGTAATTACCAACAGGTGTAGAGAAATCCCAAAAGGTTCCATGGAGTTAAGAAACAGTACATTACCTGCACAATGAGAGATTTCTCACTTAAGTAAATGAAAAATCTCTCATATTAACCTCTAGTTCACATTAGAGGAAAATATGTCAAGAGAATGTATCTATTATCTATCTCTCATCTAAACTCCATAGAACTCGAGCCTAAAGGAAACCAATCCTCGTATATCATATCTCTCATTTCTTTTTTTTTTTTCCTCCTTCCTTCCTTCTGTGGATTGAACGTTGAGTGCCCACCTCTCATCACTTCATTCAACGGTGATCAATGCTCATCCTAATTTCAGCCGTGGACGGTAAGTTCAGAGAAAAAAAAAAAAAGAGGGAATTTTAAATGTCAGTTCGTCTTTATGGTTAATGGGGTAATAACAAAAAAAGAAATGTTAATTTGCCTTTCAGTGATGACTGTTGCTTCTAGGGAAATAATTGGAGGTCGTTATGTAAATTGCTTCCTCCAGCCTGGCCCCCAGGCCCAGCATTTCTTTATATCTTCTTTTTTCATCTGTCGTCCAGCTGTCAGAACCCTAGTACGTCTTTCTCATCCACCTAATGTGTCCGTCACGCTAAACAATGATGAATATCAAAATATACAAATGGTCTCGAGTTGCCTAGATTTCCTCCCTCCACTACTTCTTCAATATCCCGTACTCTTCTAATCTCCCTTCCTCGTTTATTCTCACCCTCCCTTTACCCACCCTTCCTCTTCCTCTCTCCCTCAACAACAACTCTGATTTCTTATTCAATTGTGGTTTTTTTTCTTATTGATTTGTCATTTCTCCTTCCATGTGAGATTACCATCACTAATATCATTATTGTTATCATTCTTAGGCGTTAGTGAATTTCTGTTGGGGTTACCCAACATGCAACCTCCACATACTCCTCAACTGTATTGCAGTCACACTGTCCAGCACACTTGATAACCCACAGTCCCTGCCGGTGGACTTGGCTCGCTTCCTGAGCGCTGCGGAAGCTCCAGAGAAAGGAATCTTGGGTTACAAGATTCAAGGGAAAAGTGAATAGCACAAAGCATAAATATCCTTAATTCAGAATATGAATTGACGTTACTTTTGAATGAATGAAATCCTCTATGAATGTCATACGCCCCATACTATCTTCCCTATGAATGCCATACGTCACACATTATCTTCCCTATGAATACCATACGCCACATACTATCTTCCCTATGAATCATATACGTCACACATTATCTTCCCTACGTGTCTTTACCATTTGGTAGTAATGCTCTGAGGAGTCATGACTCATTTCCCCTTATCTTGAACACGAAAAGCAAAACAATAAAGCAAATTCGTACTTACTGACAGCTCCTTAAATTAACTTGGATTTCTTTCTTACATTTCATAGATAAATATCTATAATGAAGCTCAGGTAATGATCAATTAATGTAATTCTTGTAATGAAAATTACTTGTGTGCAAAAAATTTATTTTTGTTGAGATGTGAGGAATTTCAACATAATCTTTCTATTCTTCCGTTTCAAAGATCTCTCTATTGCATCTCGTTAATATCATTTTCATCTACGTTTAAAGAAAATAATTCTTCATAAACGCTATCTTATTTGTCCTGCCTGTTTTTCTTATTCAACATCTCTTTCTTTATATTTTGAAAATTCCAAATTTTTTTAATTTTTCTCCCATTGTTTTTTTGTTTATTGTCCGCTTTTGTCTACTTGCATTTCCCACTGCTTATACATGTTTTATTTACTGTTTCCATCCCCGTCTCCCTGGCGTGGCATCTACGTCCCCTCGACGTCCCCGTCTTCACCAACAGGCGAAGGTAAGCAAGCGAAAGAAATCTTAGCTAGATATGACTCATGACCGACGCTGCTATTGGTAACGCTTAGCTACCTGTCCGCGGCGAAATACGCCGTTGGTAACGCTGTTGATTGAAGCATTTAGAGCACAAAAGGAAAAAGATTTGTTCAAAAAAGGGTCATTATAGAGGATATATTCAAAATACAGCAGACGCGTAACAGACATCACACGCATCAGACATATAACAGACAATTGCAGATACCACAGACCCGTTTAGCGTTACACAGACTCTATAACCACACAGACATCCACAAATACGAGAGAAACATCAGACATATAGCAGAATGCCACAGAGTCTACAGACAACAGACGAGCCACAGTCACAGAAGATGAAAACGATGAATTTTTTCAATTAAACCTTGAAATATCGGATATAAGAACATCATTCTTTTCCCGATATAAAATCAAATTATATAGTACTGTTCTGGGTAAAAAGAATCGAGTATTTTAATGATGCCATTAGTGTCTTAGAGTCAACTGAAAAAGACAGAACTATGTTTAATTGTGTTTGTCTTGGTGGATGACTTGCTATGTTTGACGAAGAGCTGTGTTTGTCTTGGTGGATGACATGCTGTATAAGACAGTGTTATGTTTGGCTTGATGAATGGCGCACTGTCTGCCTGTCTTAGTGGATGAAAAATATATAAATATAGGGATGTATTTCTCTTTAAAGATGAAGAAATATACAATCAAAAAAAGACTGTTTACTTTGTTGGATGATGAAAGCTGCATTACGTATATAGACTTACATCAGACTCGGTGCTTGTCCATCTGCCACATCTCTGCAGTCTGTATACACCCATCGCTCTCAAACACGAGCAACATTATTCATCTGAAAGGAAAAAAAAATGTACGTTAATACAACTCATCTTAAAAGAATTGACCAACATCTGTCTCATGTCCACACTTCGTCTTGACATTTTTGCATCTCCTAACTCGATACGAAGCTACAAGACCTATCCTACGTGTCTGACTCGCTTTTTAACACTGAATATAACTTGGCTCCAGCCTTCATTCATCAAATGAATAATATCAAAATATATGAACAAATGTTCGCGAGATTTTTTGACGCATTTTGTGGCAACTGTTGGCGCGTTTTCGAATTTTTTTGGAGGGAGGGGGGGCTTGTCTACACCAATTTTACAAAAGCCATCTTCTCTTTTTGTTCCACACATGCACATCTTGCAGAAATGGTTGACATTTATGTGTACTCTACTTGCGATTCTCCTTTTTATTGCAGCAAAGGCGATACGCCCCTCTAGACCGCAGCCCAGGGGATATGGATGAGGATGTGGAAAAAAAATGAATTAGAAATATGGTAAAAGATGAATGTGAATGGCTTTTTTATATCTTTTTTTCATATTGCTTTCAATTTTAAGTTTCCATTTTCTGCCTCTCAGACTTCACATGGAAGAATCCGTTCTTTGATAACAGCTTCTGCAAGTTTTTGTTATTTTCAAACGATCTCTTTTGATTTTGTAACAGCTTTGGCAACACAAACTTGTAATTAATTGTAATCACTTATTAATTACTTTCGTTATTCTCAGTTTGAGCTCATTTGCATCTTCGATGGAACTTTTTATTTTCCGTTTATTTTTCAAAGAAAATCACATTCTAATATAACTTAACAAGCCTGAAAATGTAATTAAATCATTCCTTATCTTTTTAACATAATATGAACATGTGTGGTATTACATTTAAACTAATATACATAAATATAAAATTGATGATGATAGGACACTCATTTTGTTAGTAATGTGAATGATAAAGACACATTAAGTTTAATATATATATATATATATATATATATATATATATATATATATATATATATATATATATATATATAATCTTAAGACTATATCTTTAAGATTATTAAAGAACATATCACAATTACATTTCCTTTTAAAAAAAATTTAACATTCCTACATACTTTTTCTTTTATTTTAATATAACTCCAAACGAACAGATCTCTTAAGTTAACCTTTATCCATGTCTCTGATGGGACGCTGAATTGCTAAACAGTAAATTATGATTTATTTTGTTAAAAAGGCTTTCTCTTTTCTTATAAAACTAACATTATCCATACACAGCAATGACCGATTTCTTGTTAACATTCGACTTTTTTTCCCTCAGTTAACATGTAAACATCGTGTGTTTCGAACATTACATGTGATTTTCATTATCAACATACGAATAAAATCGGTTTGTATTTTTTCCAGACTAATTTACAATTTAGTTTTACACAGACGGGTTTGAATTAGCCTTTTTTTTTTTTTTTTAACCCTTTAAACACAACAGTACGACACTCTGGCTCTGCAGACATGGCCTTGGGTTTTAAACTTTTTTTTGAAAATGATTCATATATGTAAATATTCTGACTTTTTTTTTATTTTATGCTTTTCTCAGCTCACTTGATAAACCTTTTGGTAAGCTGGTAATCATGATTTTAATTAACTAACAAATTTTCAGTATTAGGATTGAAGAGTTTTATGTAGAATGAAATATGATCCAAAATTTTGATTTCAGTAGACATGGTTTTTAACTCTGAACTCCTGAAATAGCCCAAAGGAAATTTATGAAATGATTGCTCATGAATTCTTAATTATTCAACTTGTGTAGATTTAGCTTCTCTGAAAAGGCGATTTGCATAAACTTTGTTGCTTCTCAAGTTCATCAATTTACATTTACGAGGTTTAGACTGGAGGCGTTTTTTTTTTTTTTTGTATTTTTTAAATTCTCTTTAACATTCTTAAATCAGAGTTATGTAATGTTCTTATCATGCGTTAATCTTTAGGAGAGAGAGCTTAATCCAAAGCAAACACGCCTTTCCAAGTAAATTAAGCATAGAATTCCAGGCGGGAAGACTCAACCATACGCTAAATTTTCACTGGAAAATAAAAAAAAAAGAAAGAATCAAGTTGCAGGGGATTTCTTTTCCTCTTCGCACTGAAAGTGCCATCCTTACAACTGGTCTCTTGACATGCCACCTCCTTCCCCTCCTCCTCCTCCTCCACTCAGAGACCGATGAGGGCCAAACGAACGAGGTGGCCCTCGGGCACATGAGGGAGTTCTACACCATCAAGGAAACCATCCAAGACCTTCACGAGAAGGTGGAGATGGAGGCCGGGTCCATCACGCAGGACCAGAGGTACTTCGCCGACTACCTCTACGGCGTCAAGAACTTCAAGCCGTGGATGGACGAGGCCGAGACCGTGGCCAAGACGCCCCTGGTCAAGCCAGCCAAGCTGGAAGATGCCATGGCTCTCCTGGAACAGGTCAAGGTAAGGCGGTCTGTCTATTAAGGGGCAAGGGGGCTTGAGCTTCGACAGCCCTGTCTGAAGATTTATCTCGTCGTAGGTGACATGACAGGGGTAAAATACAGAGTCCAGCCATGACCTCCTTGGGTGAGAGACAATATAAATCGTACGAGGAACAGAACACACAGGATATTAGAGTTCCCGGAGTGCTTTTTTGACAGGACTCTTAGAGACAGAGTGGTTATAGGAAGAACGAGAGGAATAGGAAAACCCAAGGACATCGATGTCTGTGGGAAGACGTGGCTGTCGTAACGGGGTATTCATGTCCCTCTTGAACAGTTTAGTGGAGTTGTGTGGGAACGAAATCTTTAGCTCGAAGGGCGGGCTATAAAGGTATAAGACCAGTCTGGTAACGTTATGGTCCACTGTAAAAACAAGAAGAGGGAATCACGCCGAGATGACTTCCCTGTGTCACCGGCAGTGAACCGAGACACAGTGGGGATGATATTATCCCATAAGTTCCTGCTGGACATTATACATCAAGACACAGTCGTCTTACACATCTCTGATCTAGGTACCGTAAAGTCGAATCAGAGAGTTAGACTGTAAAGAAATCGTGGGACAGGTATCGGTATATAGAAACACACACACACAGACACCCATAACCTGACCTGACAGTACCAGCGTACTTTTTGAGATACGCATCGTATAATCGCACACACCTCCTCCTCCAGCGGAACAAAGAAAACTTTTAGAAATAAAGAAACATTGTGGACAAGACGGTGAACAGTCTAGAAAGCAATTTCACGCATTCAGTTTAAGTAAACCGATGACTTGTAGGTGTACGTACACTTAGCCATAAGCTTATTAGAGCCTTAGGGTTCTTGAGGTCCAATAATTTTGCCATCTCGCGCCTTCCAGGTATTCAACAGCAGCTGCTCGGACAACAGACAGAAGCTGGACGCCGCTGCCGAGTCCAGGTCGCACATGGAGAAGCAGACGAAGGCCGACAACGAAGTGGAGACGCTCAACGGCCGCTGGGACCAGGTCAAGAAGACAGCTGACGACCGCGTGTCAAAGGTCAGCTGTTAGGGAGCACGACCAGCTGTTGGTGGAGACATCAAGCTGTTGGTGTGGGGTGGGGTGGTGGGTGTTGTAGTCTTCGGCTGGGCGTTGATTGCTGGTGGTGAATATGATCCAGTGACTGATAGTGATAGGGAGGCTGACTGATGATGGTGGTGGTGAGGATGATGATTCTCAATGATGGTGACTGGTATGGATAATCACTAGTCGTGGATGTGACCCGTGATAAACCGAGTGGTTAGCGATGCAAGCTGCGATTGGTGAAGATGGCTTCTGGCAAAAAAATGATGGTGATGATGGCTACCAGTGACAGAAAATGTCAAGGAAGGATAAAGACAATGATGGGGTGAAAGTGTGTTGGTGATGAATATGAAAAGATGAGAGTAATGAAATGACAAATTTTGAAATTAAAAACCAATGAAAACGAAGTGCAAGCATATCAACAAATCCACCGACTCTTAACTGATTACTAAATACCCTTTACATTGCCTGACCAATAATTGATAGCCTCCTAACTAGCCTCTTACCCCTTAATTACCACTTCCCCTTCAAGTGGTTAGTGGTTCTCCTTTCTAGCCGGGCCCTAACTACCAACCAATTATTCCCTGGCTAACCAGTTTCAGCTGACAATCTGCTGTCGCAAACCACCTAGCCGACTCCTCCTATCCACAATCATCTACCTGTCTTTTGCCATCTAGTAGCTAATCATCCACACCTCCGACTCTCCTCCAGGTGCAGGAACTATGCGACACCTGGTCGGAGCTCCAGAAGGTGACGGAGGGCCTGACAGAGATCATCGCGTCTGTGCCCGGTGCGGACATGCCCGACGTCGTGGCCCTCGAGTCCATCTTCAAGAAATTCAAAGACATCAATGACAAGAAGGTCAAGCTGCTCTCAGTCGTCTAAAGCCAAAAGAATGTCAAAAAAACTAATTTCCTGTTTGTGGGCTTGATGTGGGTATCTAGTGGGCATAGGAAGGAAGGAGGAAGAGAGGCTCGCTCTGACTTGCATGCCTCTCTTCGTTCATACACCTCTCCCCACCATGAACCTCTCGTGGATACGATCATATCATCTGTACTGTCCGAGGTCTTGCGGTGAGAGCTGGAGTGCATGATGTGTGAAAGAAAGCTGTTGTGCGACAGTGACGTGACGTGATGTGTGAAAGTGGTGACTGGGGTCTTTGAGAATGTGAGAGGTACGAGTTTCAAGAAATGTTCTCGTTGCTAGAGGTAAATTTACTTATCTTTTAAGGCAGGAGATTGAAAAATTTTTAGTGGTTAGCATCGAAGACGAATATAAGCTCGAAGCTTCGGACGTTCTGCTGGTGAAGCTTCGAAACTTCCCCAACTGTGAAGTTGTTCTAAAAAGCTCTGATCAGCTTTCTACTTGTGGACAGAAGAACCTATGTTTTACAACAATTCTGAAAAGCTTTTTCTTTCACGAATTTACAACCTATACCAGATTACACATTTATCTAAGATTAGCTCATCTTTCTGAAAGAACTCTAGCGAAACTTTAAAACAGTAGGTGTTTATTCAACAAAAAATAGACATATTGAATATGGGTTGAATCTGTGTATGTTTTATTGCTAATACATGCTGCAGGGTACCCATGCATTCAGTCATGACTACGCAATTTGTATGCAGTGAATTTGTATTTGTGTGTTGTAATTTGTGCTATGGTTACGTACGACGCGAGTAAATGATTCATTACCCAATTTTTAGTTAGCCAGCAACATCTTTATTTATGTTTATTTTTTCGGTTATTTAACTGAGGTTACGTGATTACTCTCACTCATCTGCATTGTAAAAAGACAAGTCTTGTGAGTTCAGAGAATACATGAGCGTTGGAGGCCAAGTACATAATACAAACCTGCCTTAAGACAAGAGACGAATGACTACCAATGGTTGCAAAGTCGGCTCATGTATTATCTGTTAATGATGAAGCGTTCTTAATGACTTTGTTGGAGAGTAACCATTTGCCCCACAAGGAAGCTAGCCTGTAGGATTATCATTCGGCATTATTGATATTATTATTATTATTATTTCGCTTTTTTTCCCTCATTTTTTAGTTTTCCTTTCTTTCATTTCCGCAATTATATTATTTTGTTTGGGTTAATATTGGAGGGACCAGCTTCCTTTTCAGTTGCCTGTTTATCTCAGTTACGTCAAAGAGCAAAGATATAAAAGACAGTTTAAGTTTTCCCCCCGCGCACGCTATTCGTTTTATTGAGTTCGCCAAAACAGAGAACAAACTTGAAAATGCAGAAAGTGAATCAATCGGCAGGATGATATGCAAATCTTTACCTCTGTTAGCCAATGTATTCTGATAGAAGTGTCCTGATAGATAGATATATATATATATACTTATTGTATTCTACTATATCCCCATAGATCTATTCTCACTACTGTATTCTTATATTATCCTGCCTCTCAACTGAATAAAGCACTTTCGCTAAAGACATGTTTCATTACCCTATATATTCTGTATCAGGTTTTCGACCAAGGTTTCACATATGCAGTGTTTATGATCTCACAAATGTTAATGTAACTGCGTCTCTCTTAATAAAGGATTAATCTGAAACTATAAATGTAATTCACACATGTATTTTTATAACATACACTAAGAAAAAAAGGCATCAAGAAGTACAGGAATATCAAGGAGAGGTGATAGATATTACAGAAATTAGAAATATCGCCAGGAAATAAATAAAGACGACATTCCCGATTGTAATTCCGGGAAGAAAAAATATAACTCGGGGAAAAAGTAACCCGGACGAGGAGGAGAAAAACACTTGGAAAAACAGATCGGCCCACACTACCCCGGTCTACTCTGACCGCGGCCCGTGTTATTGCCTTCCACCATCTGTTGACACGGGCTTCCACGCCAGGCTCACTCGACGTCAAGTATCGAGGCCTATATGGAGCGATCGACGTTTTTGCGTCGACGCTTGCCTCGTTTCGACGTCGAGACGTCGGAGGGGGCGATTGGTCGCGTTCGACAGCGGTGGGTGTTGTTAACCGTCTGTTTTTTTTTTTTCTCGACGCCAAGCGTCGACGTCACTTGATTTCGTTCGACGTCAAGCGTCGACGCGACACCCCCCTGGCTCATTCACGTCAAGCGTCGACACCAAACGAGTCTGTTTGACGTCGAGCGTCGAGGAGGGAAGGGCTGCAGGGACTTGGCTTGCTCAACGTCCATACCACAAAACACAGATCAAGGAGAATGGGGAGCTTCCTGCTTGATTTGTGTTCAGGCGCCGCCAGCAACACACACACATATATGGACTTATATAATAGATATACGGTTATGTTACTAGTGTTGGGCCGGCCTGTAAAGTAAGACATTAAGGACCGGATAGTTTAACTTCTGATTTGTTTTTCTCCCAACAATACAGTAAAAGGATTTAAGGAAAGAGCTTTCTTTTTTTCTCTCTCTACAGTTTTTGTGTTGTGTGGAAAACTGCCGACAATACTTGGGAAAGAGGGGAAGTGTTTCCGTGAGAGATATGATGGGTTTAAAGCCGTGCTTTCAGGACCTGATACTTGGAGACGACGGTACGACCCTTGAGCACGACGGTACGACCCTTGAGCAAGACGGTACGACCCTTGAGCACGATGGGGCGACCCTTGAGCACGACGGTACGACCCTTGGGTATGAACATTCCCACCACTAACCTAATCCTTAGAGGTCAGATTAGGTATCCTTGATAAGATATCCTTGACAATATTCTAGAATATTCTTGAAGATATCCCACGATATTCTTCACAAGATACTAAGATATCGTTGGTGAAATACTAAGATATCCTTGAAGATATGCTCAGATACCCTCGACAGTATGCCCACATATCCTTCACAATATGCCAAGATATCCTTAACAGTATACCAAGATATCCAATAACCAAGATATCTTAAACAACATTCCAAAACATCCTGGACAATACGTTAAGATGTTCTTGATTTATCCCATGATATCTTTGAGAATCCGCCAAGATATCTTTAATGATATACTCAAGATATCTTTACAAACAACGGGGCTTACCACCACAGCTCGGCCGGTAGAGCCCGTCATCTTCCTTCGTCTCCCTACCTCCCTCCCTCCTTCCTCCCTTCCTCCTTCCTCCCTTCTTCCTTCTCCCTTCCTCCTCCTCCTCCTCCTCCTCCTCCTCTCCTCCTCCTTCCTCCCGTCCTCAACCGCCGTCATCACAGGAGACCACAACACACCACAAGAAACCGTCCTGATGCATCATATTGTGTTTACGCCACACACCTGCTGCTGCTGCCCCCCCCCTCCCCCTCCCCACCTCCCCTTTACCCTTTAACATTATCGTGCACGACGGTTAAGAATACGAGAAGATTGGACGTAAAAAAAGAAAAAAAGGGGGAGAAACGTTATCCTTCGCGTCTGGGCGAAGACAAGATTGTCGCAAGACATGGCAGATTACAGGGTGTCGTGAGCTGAAGACAACAGCAGATTATAGGATGTCGTGAGCTGAAGACACGGCAGGTTATAGTGTGTCGTGAGCTGAAGGCACGGCAGATTACAGTGTGTTGCGAAGTAAAGGCAAGGCAGCTTTCACGGTGTCATATGCTAAAAACAAGGCAGCTTATGGGGGTGTCGGCAAAGCAAGACGTCACGACGTGGTATTCGTGAGATCTTTTCATATTCATGACACTGTGGAAGTCGCAGTAAGTGTGGTATTTGTGTGTGGTAGACATGACAATTGTGACACTCCAGCTGTGGTATTCGTGCGAGTTGCGGCACTCGTTCGAGCTGTGGTGTTCATATCAACTGCGGTATTCGTGTAAGCTGTGGTTTGCAGATGTTCTTGTGATTTACAGAAAATGTTCACTTGATTTACATATGTTAAAAACGCTTACAGTAAACGTTCGTTTTTTTTCCACGGAAATGTTCATTTGGCTTGCAAAGAATTTCATTCTCGTACTGAAAGGTTAGCGTTGAATACTTAAGGCTAACACAACCGACAGGTAAGGACGTGTGGTGTTTGAGGTAACGGACCGGTTTGAAAAGCTTACGGACGCTTCACAGAGAGATACGTACGAGGACATTTGTGTCTACACAGGTCTACCCTAACATAGCGTCATCGCCCTCAGCCCTATTTTGGTCGAGAAACCCCACATAATCAATTCACGTTTGATCTCTGTTAACCTCACTGAAATGTCAGTGCAGCCCGTGACCCACTGCTAATAGCCAAAGACCACCTCTACGAGAAATCTAACAACATTTCTAATTATTAATGTAATCATACTTTTATTTCCTTATATTTTCGTTTATCATTTTATTGCATTCACTCACGTATTTACTGAAACAAATGCTTTAAATTAACATTAGTGGAGAGCTTTACAGAGGGTTTAGTTTATGGAATGAAACTGGTTTACCTTTTGGACAAATCCGGAGAGAGAGATTACAGGAAGAGGCATAGGGTTAGCAAGAGGATTACCAGGAAGTGAAGGAATGTTATAGAGTCATCCAAGGTGGAGTTAGAGGAGAAACGGGAACCAAAGAGAGTTGCTTTGTCAACGGGAGAGACAGCTATAGTACCGTCAGGACGGAAAAGCGAGGGAAAGGCAGAGCGACTGAAGTTGTTAGAGATGCCTTTAGTTAAAGACCAGAAAGACCTATCCGTGGATGACGAGGAGAGGTTACCGTACTTCCTTTGAATAAAGGAACGGTTCTAATCACGGAAAACGTAGTACTTGTAACGATTAAGGGCAGTGATAAATCCTGGTTGGGGGTCGGAGGAAGGAGGAGACATTTCCACCGAGTTGGTTTACCATTTCGTCGGGCGTTCTGTCGTCAAAGCCAGGGTTAACCTGTAGCAATATGTTCTACGTCGCCTCTCTGAGCCGGTGGGTTGTCGCCCCTAATGGTTAACATAAAATACGTCGTTCAGGCAAACACGTAAAAGAAAGTAAATCGACCTTTAAAAGTCGTCTTATATAAATTCGAGTCAATTAGGATGATTTGTTTTGTTTGTTCGTTGGAGCTTTTTTGTTACTTTATAGTCTTTTTTCTTCCCTCACTTATTTTTGTAAAGTTAACGATATGTCACCATCTGCCTTTTTAGGTATTTTGTCCTCTATGGATCACTCTTATTTTCTTGGCGCTGCCTCTCTCTCGGGGGAAACATCGAGCATGTAAGGAGGATAATATAAATATATATATATGACTTATTAGCCAAGTTAGGACCAGACTGAAAGTCAGGCTGGGGTATTCAAGGGTCGTACCATCGCGTTCACCAGCCATACAGTCTTGCTCATGGGTCGTCCTCAAAGCCTGAACCTTCGTATTGAAAGTGTCGTACCATCATCCTTAAATGGGATCGCACAGTCTTCCTAAAAAACGTTGTACCAACCTCCTTAAAAGGTTGCACCATCATCCTTAAAAAGGGCTTTACTGTCATCCTTAGAGGGTGGTACCGGCATCCTTGAAGGGTTGTACCGTAATCCTTAAAAAACGTTGTACAGTCATCCTTAAAAAGGATCGTACCATCGTCTCCTTACAAAAAAAAAAAAAAGGTTCGTACTATAGTCTCCTTCAAAAGGGTCGTACCATCGTCTCAAAACATAATACCGCTACTTCCTCAGGGAGTCGTGCCCCGTGTCCCAGGATGGGGGGGGGGGGTTATATAACCCCCCCCCTCCCTCCGGGTGCCTGCCTGGCACTTGGAATCGACCCCGGGTTCGCAAGATGCAAATATGCCAAACCCCCCCAACACCTCTCGATCCATTGCACTATTTTTCTTGCATTTCGCTCGCCCTCGCGAGCACCTTGCCTGCGCCCCGTTCAGAAATGTAATTGCAATTTCGTTTTCCCTGACTTGGAAAATTTCTCATTACTCAAGACGACCTCCTCCTTCCCTCCCCCCCCCCACCACCCCCACAACCACCCCAGCCACCTCACTCCCACCAGGGTCGTCCCAAGTTTCCGAGGAATTATGGGAACTTCCAAATTAAGTTGGTTAATTTGATTGCGCTGTGCGACTGGGTTAAATGAATGCCCGGCGCAATTGGATACATTCTGGGTCTTATCACTTTGCTTGAAGATGGCCGGCCTTCAAGGGCCATCATAAGCACATACGCTGAGGATACAATACAGCAAGAGAATCTCTCATATATCCAGGCAAATATCATACCAGTTCTTATACCCACACATCATATGGACAGAGTGGAAAACAGCTTGTCGCTTTGGTGAAACTACTCACTCTAGAGAAGTACAACCTCGCCCTGCTACTTATTGTAGCGTAATCTTGAAGCTCTGTGTGTGTGTGTTTTCTGTCCACCCAGCACTCAAAGCAATGTGTGTGGTTGAGGAACTTGGTCCAGACGCCTGTCACAACCAACAACTGATAATTCCTCATCAGCTGACAGCTGACAACTAAGTTATGTGACCTTCAGCGCCCCTGGCGGCTGACTGACACCTGCTGAATCACATGTGCAGCTGAATGTCATCAGCTTCAACCTTACTATGATCAATAAGGCGAAGACTTAATAATGACTTCAGAATCAAGTTCAGTTTGGGATTACATTGGCTCGCGTTATTCTTCAGCGTCTGTCTGTCTGTCTGTCTGTGTCTGTGTGTGTATGTGTGTGTCTGTGTCTGTGTGTGTGTGTAGACTCTAGGAGATAAGAGGTCGCCAGATTCCTAAGATACTAATAGTATAGTTCATGAGATTCCACAGATACTACGAGTTAGGCCAGAAAATTCCAAAGATCGTGAGTTAGGTTTGTAGATTCCACAGGTTATGATGGTTAGTTCATCAGATTCTACGGATATGAGAGTTAGGTCATTAATTCTTAACAGGACAGTAGGTTATTCATCACCACAGATCACTGGAATTAGGCCATCATATTCTTCCAAAAAGATCTTTGATAAAATACCTAAAGAAAAAATTTTTTTCAGACAATATACAATCTTAGTAAAATGCAAAGTACTGACCCAGACATCAATGAGTATCAGTATATTAACATATGTATATAAAGGGAAAATACATTTTATCTTGGGACAGAGTAAAAGATCCTTCCAGCGATTCCCGTCAAAGGAACTCATCGACAGAAAACGCGGCCATGATGAAGGAATTTCCGAGTCCGGAAACCGAAGAGAGAAAACGCTGCGTAAGACAATACGGGAGTCTCTCAATTTTCGGAAGCTGACGATAGTTGACGAAAGTTAACGTAACGAAGACGAACCCCCGGCAATTACGATCTCCCGTCAGGAAACTTTTGCCTGCCTCTCTCTCTCTCTCTCTCTCTCTCTCTATCAATTACACACACACATACCCTGAGTAAAATATTTATTTTAACTTCTACATAATGATGTCCAGGATCAAAGTATATGACATTCGTAAATCTCAAGAAAAACTAAAACCTCACCCTATTATGACTTTATAATCAAGACTTTTTTTTTTCAAAAGACGTTTAAACGGATATTTCTTTGCAGAATCTTAAATAGTTTTCAACACTTTCAACGTCAACTTTTATGAAAAGTTAATACATGTTTGTGTTCTATTCCAGGTTGGGTTAAGGCAACCTAAAGTGAAGGTTAGGCTAAGGGAAGTTAGGGTAAAGAAAGTAGAGTTAGGTAAAGTTAGTTTTGGTTATGTATCAATAGAGGCAACAAGTTTGGTTTTGGCACAATAATAGTTTTACTATGGAAAGTTCAAATTAGGTTTACCCGAAACTAAGTTAGGTTTGACGGCTTAAGTTAAGGTGAGGATAATTCAACGTCAAAGTTAGATTAGATTCTCCGATAGGTTGGTGAATTTAGGTTAAAGTCAGCTAGTATTATCTTTATGTGAATATTGCATGTCTTACCCTTAAATTTACTGTGATGCAGTTGATGTTAACTATGATCATCCAGATATCAGACTTTTCTAGGATTTAGGAGTGTGTCCAGTTTTCCATTAGCTCCGGAAAACAAACATTTAACTTGTCTTAACCAAAGGTTGGACAATACTCCACACCAGATACCTGGTGATTCATGTGGTATCCACAAAGAGAGAAACTATAATCTTCAGCCAACATTTTCTTAATTGCATCTAAGAGACAAACTCGAAAATCTTAGACCTTATAATGACCTCACAAATCCAAGCCACACACACTCACACAAACGTTCCAGATCTGCGAGAGGAAAATAGATATTCCTTACATTCTATTTTTTTTTTTTTTTATGGGGGTTGGGGGAGGGCGGGGGGTAGGTGGGGGTTGTTGACCCCAGAAACAACAATTAAAACTTATGGACGTTTGCGACATCTGTTGTGAGGCCGGGTTCAGGAGACCAGGATGAAAAACGATGCTAAGTTCTGACCCAAAGAACTCATCGTGTTTCCCTCAGCTGTCCAAGCTTAGTGCTGTGCATATACGAGCTTCTCTGGAATAAACCATCCATACCTGATGTCATGGATGTAGGCATTTAACCGAAATAAACTGTTTAGACTTTGTTTCATGAATGCATGTATTTCACTGGAATGAATTACCAAGACTTTGTGCCATGGATTCATGCAGTTTATCAGAACAAAGTGTTCAGACTTTATTCCATGAATATATGCACTTCACTGGAAGGAAGTGTCCAGACTTTGGACCTTTGATATTTGCGTTTCCCTGGAATAAACTGTCCAGAGCTAGTGCCATGAATGCATACACTTCACTGGAATAACCTGTTGAGACGAGACCTTGAAGGCATGCACTTCACCAAAAATAAACTTCGCGTTCTTAAGGATTACTGTTGTGAATTTGCTGAAGTTCCTGATTACCGCGTGGGCTGAAAAAGTTCGGTCGTATGACGCGGTTTATGGTAATGTAATTTAGTCAGCGTAAAGCACTCCAACAAGGGGCAGGCTTAGGTTGTCTATTATATTGAGGGTGTCTGCCATGGGTAGGGATGTCTCTGGCTCAAGAAGCTCGTCTAGAGGATGGTCTTCTCCGTACCAGGATGTATGCAAAACAAAATGGGATGAAACACGAACGTAATTGCAATAAGGGTCGTTAGAAAACCCAGGAGACAACACCAGCCGTGGAAGCTGGTGTTTGCTGCATCAACAAGTATTGTGGTGAGGTGTTATGAGAGGAAGAGAGGTCTTTGGAATGTTGTAGTGATGATGACCGTTGCTTTAGATAGAAAATGGAAGAGGGGAATAGATATAGAAATATTCGTATTGTTCCTCTGTTTTCTTCTTCTAGATTTCACGAATGGCACACAAGTTTCTTATGGCACAAAGCAAGTGAGGATATGACCCATACATGAACCAAAGCAAACAGGTTCAGAGACTGAGGAAAAGTTTGCACTATTAATTTTTAGATACCTGAAGAAATTTGCGATTTTTAAGAAAATTACGATTTTTAAGATTTTCGAGGGAAATTTGATCTGTGCCTTCACCCAAAAGTCAACGCAAAATTCAACACTGTTTTTAAGAGGTATACTTCGCGGCTCATAATATCCAACACCATCTCTCATTTATTTTACGAGACGCTGATTTTTTTGCTATCTCCTTTAGCCCAGAGGGTGATGGACAAGCAGCAAGAAATGGAAAGGATGGGAGGAAGTGATGGAGAGAGTGGTGCAGAGGTAGGAGTGGGGATAGAGCCAGAAACGAGAGGAGAGATGGAAGGGGTTTCAAGATGGAGGTTATGTAGAAGTGGAGGGAGTAGAGAGGGAGAGGAGTGAAGGAGAGTAGAGATGGAGGAGAGGGTTATTGGGATGGAGACATAAGTGAAGGGGTTGGTAAAGTAGGTGAAGGAGGGTAGGTAGGAGATAGATGGAGAGAGAGAGAGAGAGAGAGAGAGAAAATATCTAACAGATGTACACGTCTTCTGGATTTTCCCGACAATCCTTTTGTGAGGCTCAGACGACAGCGTCCACAAATTCTCTCTGATTGGCTGCCTTGTTTCCCCGCTACCTCGAGGACGACCACTGACAGACGAGCTAGCTTCCTTTCTCTACCCGTTTGGCAGAGGCCTTATAAACAACGATAAAAAAAACACCTCAGCTTATTCGATTACTTAATTTCAACGCCTGTTGAATGATAAAAGCTTTTTGTAATGGAACATATGAACGTATGACAAAACAGAACAGAGAAAAATAAAGATCATGAACATCAACAATTGACAGGTAAACAAATTTACGATCCTATGTGTGTGTGTGTGTGTGTGTGTGTGTGTGTGTAATGTTTAAGAATCATTTTGTAAAATATTCAATCGTAATCTGCCATTAACAAGATTAATTAAGAGAAAAACTGTCTTCAAATAATGTTTTGGAATGGGTAATCACAAACAAATGCATTTATGAGGCTCTGTAAAACAATTCAAAAAACCTATAATGCATTTTCAAATATCAGAAGAGTTTATTGGTTTAAAATTTTTACTGAATGGAAATGCGAAATAACGTTATTTCTTTCTTTCCCTTTCCTCTCTTTTGTTATTGCCTTCTATTCTCGTCAAATTATATCCTGTATACACAAGGAGTAAACAAGTAGCATACGTAAACAATTATATGGACCAATGAACTCAAAGTTTGTGAGCAAAATCACTTACCCAACGTACAAACTTTGGTGGCCTTCGTAGACTTTTTATAAATTTGAGAAAACGTAACAGTAATGCGAATTTAAAGTAAAAAAACGGTTGCACTTTTTACAGACCGCTAGTAATTAACTCATTTAATTACCTGGACTAACTATTTCAAGAGTCATTAACGAAACTAATTAACTTACAGACCAAACATGTGTATGAAGCGGGTATTACAACCTAACATTTAATATCGGGAAAAAATCTGAATTTTTGATAAAATCAAAAGAATTTAGTCATAATATTCTACTTGATTTTACATTAATCATAATAAACTCTTGTTCCAAAACAGCATTACCAAGGAAATATATATATATATATATATATATATATATATATATATATGTGTGTGTGTGTGTGTGTGTGTGTAGAACAAAAGTTCATCTTGAGACCACCTGTGTCTTTCCTTCCTTCATCTCATCTAAGATATCTGTCCTGACTGAGGTGATCGAGCCTCATCTGCCATGCAAAGCAGGAAGCATTCCTCTCCCGCTGAGTAATAATGAGTCAGCAGAAAAGTGGTACTCTGACTCGCTCCCCTTTCTTCCTCATTTCCTTTTCTTTTCTCCTCCTTTTCCTTCTCTTATTTCTTCCCCAATTTATTATAATTTTCCTCTTACATTTACACGTATCTCTATTCTTTCCCATCGCATTATCTCATTCCCATTCCATTACATTTAGCTCGTCCTTTCTCTTCCTCATTCTTCCCTCTCTTTCTTCTCCAGCTTGCATCACTCACCATCCTCCTCCTTCTCCTCCTTTCTCCTTCCCCACGACTTCTCCCTCACCTCTAGGACTCCCACATTCCCCATGCAGTGGGTGCTGGCGAAAGCATTCCACTCGCTATTTCCGTGCCACCTCACTTCTCTCCCTCCTCCCACCGCCTGAGCCAAGCCTCAAGTGCATCACACACACACACCACAAGTCCAGGCTCTCAATGGGGCATCTTGGGCGCCTCTTATATGGCGTTCACGAACAGGAAAATGGTCCTGGAGGAGCTATACCCAAGTGGAGGGGGTGGGCGCGTTCATTTAATGCACGCAGCTGCTTCGGTAACGAAAGGATGGAAGGACCTGAGCAAAAGTATGTACACAAACGTGATCTCTCTCTCTCTCTCTCTCTCTCTCTCTCTCTCTCTCTCTCTCTCTGTGTGTGTGTGTGTGTGTGCACAAAAGAATTGTAAGCTCTGTCTTCAGTACACACACGAGATTGTTCATAATTGTCCATAAATGTGCACAGAGATCTAGCAGCCATATCCCTCTGAGGATGTTGTAAACAATAATACTCCGATTCTTTTCTTCAGGGATCTAGATTCGCGCAATCTTTAAAATCAGGAGAAAAATATGACACAAAGGCATCGACAACTAACAGCTAAAAAGTATTCAGCTCCACCTCGACCTTAAGCTCTTTTATGATAGATTAACTAGTCACCTCTATGACCCCTCCCCAGTTATGCAATTCCTCAAATGCATGTATTCACCAGAATAGCTGCCTGAATTCAATAAGCCGCTCTTTTCTAAACATTAACGCACACTCACACACATAAGCAGATATATACGTGTGTGTGTGTGTGTGTGTGTGTCATCCAACATATCGGAACGTTATCGAGCGACGTTCTGATCCGTTTCCCATAGCAAAACATTCCCCTTGGCTTTCTTTTTTTTTTTTTTTATTCAGCGAGAAAACTATTTTCTTTATGTCCTAGAGACCCGCCATTTCCCAGAAATATCAGGATAGCTGGCAGCCATCAGGAAATTGAAATGTTTCGTCATCCTGCCCACAAAGCACTCGCAGTTTATCTACGTATGGTGGGGAGAATTCATTTTCTGTATTCCTACAGTCTTCCTCTTATGTATGTCATGGTGGGCAGAAGTATGACAGATGTGGTGAATAACAGGTGTTTCTGACGCACATCCACAGGTGAGATAGAGAGAGAGAGAGAGAGAGAGAGAGAGAGAGGAGATATACGTAGGAACACTTGTGCATTTTAACTCACATATAAATATGAGTAAATAATTATTTGTTAGTAAAGGAGGAAAAGTCTTTTTACATACACACACAACCCATTTGATTACATCAGCAAGCAACTGTAAAAGAATATCAATATGACATGTCACTGTACATGTCTGGCATAACAAGCAAAAGTGGTTTTTCATTCTATTTGGCCGCACATGTAACAGATATCCTTCCCCAGTGTCCAGGTCATTATTTAAAAGTTGGGTATAGTTGGGCTAATGAATTTGCCTGGTGTTGAATGGTTGTCTGGAAGTGTAACATATGGTCGGATAGTTTACTAGCACCCTCACCATCTGTCTGGCCATAAAAAAAAAAATGGAACAAAATGATAAACAGCATTCAAATATCTGGAGGCAAAATGTGTGCCTTCCGCTTGGCAATCATGAAGGAACTCTCCCCTCTCAAACAAAGAAAGGTATAGTTCACATTGTTATATTTCAGCATGTCTGAGCACAGTGGAGTATACCTACGTTTATTTGGTTGAATCATTTGGGAGAAATTGTGTATATAGATTATGTATACATATTCTCCATGTATCACCCAATACGGGGGAAATGTGTGTGCAGCTACGTCTAGTCATATTGGAAGGTTATCTCTATACTCCAATAAGGAGGATAAATATACAAAAATATATATAATACCACATTTTCGTACGCCAAAGGTTCATGGCATATTTCCAAAAAGCTAACACAGACAGCTATGATTATAGTGCTATTATTTGCAAAAATAAATTCTAAACCAACACATACCATCCCTTTGTTAATTTCCTTAATTGCTGGGGAGTTATGGTAAAAGTCATTATCAAATACACGTAATTAATTCATCCCTGGGAATAGTGGTCGTCAAATTTAGCGTGTTCCCATCACCAGCTTACAAATTCCGAAAGGCAAATTCTTATTTCTCGTAACTTATTCTGGGGTAAGACTACTGATGATTTTCAAATGAAAAGTTTCAGAAATTATAGTGATAATAATAAAGTAGCAATGATAACTATGATGATAATCACTATGATAACAAAACCCATGAATGGGTAATGACAACTTACATGAAATCTTGATAATAACACTAATTAAGGTGACAAAAATGATAATGATAATCAGTACTACGAAATTTAGTGTCGAGTGTGTGTATGTACGTGTGAATGTTTGTGTGTGTGTGTGTGTGTGTGTGTGTGTGTGTGAACACCGGAATTTATACACCGTCAGAGATCGTGCGACCGATCTCTCTCATATCAGTCTCTCATCTCACAGACGCCCTCCGAGACAACAGCGTGAGGGCTCGGCCCGCGTTGCGCTTGCCGAGCTGGGAGTTCACCAGTTCTTGACACACAAGATGTGACCTTATTTGTGGCGGGAGGAACGAGGAAATCGATTGGACTCGAGAGATTTCATTTCATATGAAATTTTAGAATATTTAATTTCTGGAGTTCTTATTTTTCATAAAAATCTAGAATTTTTAGATTTTTAGATTTTTATTAGCACAATGTTGTTTGAAATTCGAATATGATGTGTATTAAATCTCTCTCTCTCTCTCTCTCTCTCTCTCTCTCTCTCTCTACGTGTATGATGCACACAGGTGGTTGTGGAGACAGCCTTCGAGTGGCCGTCTTACTAACACACGCACTGACGCAAGTGTCACTTACCAACTGCCGTTGTCAAAGTGCCTCGCTGTCAAAACATTGACTTGCGGACCAACACGAACAACAAGAGGTAATGAATGGAGGAAAGTGAGTGAGTGCTTTTGAATATTACTATCATCTTTATCGTTATTAATGTTATTATTATTAGTCTTATTACTATCACTATCATTATATTCTTTATTATTGGATAAACTCCACTTAAACGTTTTTACTCATTTTCTTAATTATTCAAACCTTCAGTTCTATTTCATATTTGTCTTATCTTTTTCATATGAAAGTTGACTGAGATATTCTCGACAAACACGTAACAAAGAAGATTTATTACTATTGTAACAAAATCAATGACATCAACACGTCAGTGTACAACTCTTGCACAGAAAAGATGTTGCTGTGTTTGTAACAACAATAGTATCGCTCCTTTGATCACAGTTTTGTGTGTGTGTGTGTGTGTGTGTGTGTGTGTGTGTGTGTGTCTGTATGTGTGTCTGTGTGCCGCAGGAGTGTCAAAGATTCGACATTCCATTCCTTGGGTCACCATCACATCATGAGGACCAAGAGGAATGTCTGTGGGATTATGGCTCTGTGTGTGTGTGTGTGTGTGTGTGTGTGTGTGTGTGTGTGTTCCCTGTGTTGGCCTAATACGATAGTCCGAGACTCGGGTATATAGTTCCTGGGGCCAAATGTTGTGGAGAATTCTCGGATGGCATTCACGTTTTGTGCATTTTTTTTTTTTCTTTCTTCATTAACAGTTTTTACCTGTCCCCTTTCTCTCGTGGAAACGTACTTTTAAAAATACATACTCACAAAATATCAGTTTTATATATATATATATATATATATATATATATATATATTATCCCTAGGGATAGGGAGAAAGAATACTTCCCAC
>JAYMFT010034173.1:0-15872 GCA_038088735.1 Panulirus argus
GAACTCCTACTGAAGTGCGATTTAACCTTCATTACTGCCATCACGGACTAGTGTGATTTTCATCTCTACATATATATGTATATATATACATACATATATATATTTTTTTTCATACATATTCGCCCTTTCCCGCGTTAGCGAGGTAGCGTTAAGAACGGAGGACTGAGCCTTAGAGGGAAAATCCTCACTTGGCCCCCTTCTCTGTTCCTTCTTTTGGAAAAGTAAAAATCAGGAAGGGAGGATTAGAGTTGCCATATATATATATTTATATGTAACAGAGGAGTTATACCGTGAGTGGTACGTCACCTTCTGCGAGGCTGTATCACTATTTGTGTCATAAAAACTACTCCTAAAGCTCACATATCCGCACACCAGAAAGTAGCGCGGCCTGGGCTGCAGGATGCCTTTGAAAGGAGCTCCTGGTTAACACCAAGATTTGGTGCTGAGGTTGTTGTAATCAAATGAAATATATATGATGGAGGAAGTCGGGTGTGGAGGCTGACGCCAGGTATTGTACGCGCCCGTAATAATGCCTTACAGTACAGCTTCCGGTTCCAGGAATCCCACATTTCAGTACTGATGTGCTGTATTATATAAGGATATATAAGGATTATATAAGGATAAGTGATGGATTATATAAGGATTTAGAGGAAGTATGGACATATATTCCTGGAAACAAGTAACACACAAAATCATTAGTGAATTACCATTGGCCGGTGGCTACCCGCTGGTCAAGAGGATGACCACGTTAGTAACCGTGGGGTCACTGGGGTACTAGGTAACCCAGGGGTCACTGGACGCCAGCTTGGTAACCTAGGGGTCACTGGGGTACAGCTAAGTAACCCTGGGGTTACTGGGTGCCAGCTAGGTAACCCAGGGGTTCCTGGGGGTCAGCTAAGTAGCCCTGGGGTCACTGGGGTACAGCTTGGTAGCTCTGGGGTCACTGGGGAATAGTGAATAGCATCACGCGTCAGGATTTACCACTGAATAGCACGTTTTTGTTATTGCCTTATACACTGTGACACTGCTGTCTGTTACCCGACCTACCGGGTACATCCTCTCCTCGCCCACCGCGATACATATGTAATCGTGACCTCGGACAGCGCGCCTCCGACATACACATACATTTGTTGGGGTCACAAGTTCCAAGTGGATTTGGACTCGATCCTTATTCATGGCTCCCATGAAGCCAAGAAATTGTATTAACGGTGCAAGCCTTTTGATATGATGGCCACGTCACAACATCCATACGTCGTACAGTTAAACAGGGACTCAAGAAAATTCTGTCTTTCAAGATTTCTCAAGAAACGGAGAAAACGTGCCTCTTAGTTCAAGGATATATAACATTACATATATACATAGAAATAGTTTATATGCCTCTACCTCGTATTGTTTTCTTAATACGTCTGATACAGGACAAAAACAGCGTTTGTTCCAACACCTGACCTCAAAAATTCCGAAATTTAGGAAAAACAATATCCATCCAGCTGAAGGTCTCAGAGCGTTCAGAAAATCAAGAATGACATCGTACAACTCATGTACCTACTTTTAGAATTCATTAAAACATACGATTCTTCTATCAAAACGATCTAATAAAGGAATTCAAAGGCCTACAATGTAACGAAGGCGCAAAGAAACATTCTGATCATATTAAGATCTGAGGATCCGGGAGGAAACGTTATCAACTCATTGTTTTCATCGCTGCAAGTGAGACAAGAAAACAAGTTCCCAGCGCGGTAACGTTTACTTATATATCACCGAGACAGTCATCTCCTCGTACAGGAGTCCAGCTGGTAAATTTTTTCTAGCATCAAAGATAGCGGCTGATCTACGACCCAGCAGAACTTAGTCATAAATCCACTCCCCCATCCCCCCCCCCCACACCAGTGTCCAAACACTCCTTTAGCTCATATTTATAGCCTAATATAAGAGCTACACACGCCAGGAAGTGGTACATTCTCATACACACGGCTTTTATTAGAGAACTACTTTTATTTACACACTTGGTTTATCTCCGCACTCGCTCTTGTTTATGGTGGCGCTATGATTAGTGGCTACGACCCCGGTGTGATTTACAGTTCGATTAAGAACCTCCGGAAACCAGCGCTCCGACGGCAAGGGTATACTTTTTAATTACCAGATAGCTTGGAGGACTTCCAGGCTATTTCGACCCTACGTCTCCTACCAGCGCCCTCTTCTCAGCCTCCTCCTTTGTGACCAGGAGTCTGAAGACATGTCGGCCAAAGGTTTTCCTTTCTGTCTTATCTGATCTATATTCAAAGTTTAGACCTAAGAACTTCCTCAGTGGGGGGGGGGGGCGAGCTTTCTACATGCTCCACCTACTTCGGGCTGTGATTGGTGGCCTTTGCCCTCTAGCTGCTGAAGCACCGCCCTTCTCCACTCCGATTCGTCGACACAGGACACATATGACTGTGCGGGACCTCTTTTAAGTTTTACATTACAGGTCTCCTAGCCCTGTAAGTCCAAAATATTTAGTAGATCTAATTGCACACCTAACCAAAATCAGTGTGGTATCCACTTATCAGTCAAAATGAATCCGAAATACTAGGAGTACCTCCGTAAAAGCGAACTTTCGTACAGTACTATATACCAAATTTATATAATAAGTACCATTAAAATGCTTAAGGATAACTACCTAAAGGATGTGAAATGAAACACCTCTTAAAATTTATTTCAGAATCTAATAACACAACACCAACTATACATCATTATAAAAGTGTTAAAGGTACTAACGATAATATCATCTGTGTGACGGCAGACAACCCTCTACATAAGAAAAATAAGTTCTCTAATTGTCCTCCCTCCCGCGTCCAGTCTAGCGGAACCACCGTTGAAAGACACAGTTATTACATTCACAATGTACAGAGGATAATGTACACAATATTACAATGTTCACAAGTTACATGAGATAATAATGTACACAGTTATCAGACTTCCCTGGCTATTTCAGGACACTTTAGCTTTTCTTTACGTTCAAGAAGCTATGAATTCTTTTGGGTATATTTCTGACTCTTCCCGACATAATATGTTGTCTCCTGCAGGTGTGGTTGACCTGCCTCGCCACACCTACATATTACACCATGCAAAGTCTACACTATAGTACAGTGTACACCATATTATACCACACACAGTATTATAGCGTAAAAGTGTACATTTTTCTCAAGGTGTACAAATCAGAACAATGGACACGCATTGTGTAGACTATATAGGTGTAAACTAGAAAAGTGTACATCTGTATACATCTATAGTGTACACTATATAACAGTGCACACTATATTACCCTCTATAGTTCAGTATAGTGTACACAATACTACGTTGTACACCTGATAAGAATCTACTTTACATAACTGTATACAGTACATCGTAATGTACACTACAGTATATGGAACACTATAGCACAGTGAACGCTAAATAAGTAAAACACTATACTATAGTGTACGCTTTCATAATGTACACTATATCATGGTGTACGTTATGACACCACAACCTATTATTACTGTACATTAAATTTCAATGCACATTATATTAATACATACAATGTATTAAAATGTACACTATATTATAACTTTAATGTACATTTCAATACAATGTAACTGTCACGATGTACACTATATAACTATGTAACATTTACAATGTACGCTACATTACAATGTAAACTATATTACATTGTAACTGTTACAATGTACGCTATAGTACATCGTGATTGTTACAACGTACACTATGATATAATGTGCGTAATTCAGAGTGTACACCGCATTATAGTGTAGGTATATTACCGGAGTGTATAGCATACGACAAGGTGATCTAAGTTGATATATACAGAAAAATCCAACTGTACAGTATATCCCAAAGCTGCAGAGAGTAAAGATATGAACAGTATGAACAATGTTGACTATACTGACACTGTTCGCTATACTGCAATGTACATAATATTGAAGAGTACAAAATATTACAAAGTACATAGAATAATAATGTACACACTAATAGAATGCGCACTATATTTAAAATGATATCAGATTGATATTATATGATTTCAAATCACACGTATTGTAATAAGCGCAGTATTAAGGTCTGCAGTGTATTACAACGTACAGTCAACAAAAAAAATTATCATTGCACTAACCAAGACTTACATTTTGAAGCTCAGAACGAAGTTTTGTTGTATTTCTTTGGGTGACATCATGTATATAAGTGTGCAGTGTTGTGGCACTACACAAATCAGTCGGATTACTGGGTATAATCAGGGGATTTCCTTTACGGTTCTATATAATCCTATCGTCTATGTTATACTGAAAACTTCCGTTTGTTTGCTAGGAAAATATACCTGAATATATTATATATACATTAAAAAATTGCATGTATGATTAATTTGAAATGTAATATACAATATTTGAAAGAATGTCTGGCGGCTGAGGTCCAAAATTCACATTTCGAAACAAAAACATTGAAGTTATACTGCAGTGCAGTCACTGTGTACCATTTGCATGTCACGTGGAGTCTCCATACTATTTCTGCGTTTCTGTCTAAATAAGTGCTTGATTATGAATGCAACGTCCGTAACAGACAAATACGACTTCTAGTCCGTTCAGTTATACATGTTTTAAATCTAGACTCCTAGCTTTTGAACTTTATCGTCACTATCCCACAAAGCAATGTCATCAAAGGAATATTAGAATACTGGGAATATTGGTGAATTCCTTACGAGCAAAACAATATTCCTGATAATTGGCAGAATTTGTTTACCTATTTCAATGTTTCCCTCAGAAATAAAATTAGATTTTCAAACGATGTAAGTCATCCCTTTCACTCTTTTACCGTTTTCTTTCATTTTGAAACCACATAGTGCATCGAAAATGGCAAGTCGTCCCTTAAACTCTCCAAATTTCTTCAACTATAAGTGTGATAAATATACTTCTTAAAATGAGTATTTCGAAAGTAGTGAACTGCACTCTTCTGCCCTAATTCAAGAAAGAGAAATATTTCAAAGAATTATGTCAGAGAATATAACATGAGAAATGGATTCTATAACGTGTAAGAAATATGTGGAGTGGAATTGTTAATTTTCTATGCCATCGACCTCAGTGGTAAGATCAATTATTTTGCTGACTTTACGTAATACAATGTATACTGAGTTACACTGTTGAAAGTGACACTGTATGTCTTATAAAGTACATAATAATACAATGAACACAATACTAATGTGGAATGGTTAGTGTACGCAATAGTACAGTGTAGTACATTGTACACAAAAGTAATGTGGAATGGTATGTGTATGCAGTATTACAGTGTATTACTATGTACACAATATATATATGTAAGTAGCAGTGTACAAGTCACGTACTAGACTGCATTAGAATGCAATATACAGTAAAATGAGATTACGCAGTGTCAGTGCACACTATCATGATGTACGGAGTACAAGTACATACAGTATCATTTTGCCCACAATACAAGAGTTTACATAATATTACAGTATACAAGGTTCATCTATACACAGAGTATAGTGAGCGCCTGTGCATACAAAATACTAGTGTATATGCTACTATAGTAGACACAATATTACAGTGCACATAATACCAGAGTGTACATAATATCCCAGTGTACGTGTGATGAACAACAAGCCACAGGCTGCCTCGCCTCGCCAGACACACAGCATGTATGAAGTGAGGGACTGAGGGTAGGGTTAGAGGGCTTTCATGTCCAGTTTGGTTCGTTGGGTTCACTCAAGTTTGGCGAACCAAGTCCGTTTCACTACGTAACCTACTTTTCAAAAGTGGTCCTGTGCCACTCTCTCACGGGCAGTGGAGGAAGCGTGCCAAGTGAAGGGAAATCAAGTGCTACACGCCCTAGGAACTTCACCGTGACAATGTAGCAACACTCTCCACTACGTTTCCTTGAAGATATCCTGGGATTGGGGACCGACTTTCCCTCAGACACGCCAGCGAAACGCAGGCAAGTTCGAAGCCTCGTGTAACACTTGCGTACTCAGTGACGTTGAATCTATTACGCAGGTCACTGAATGATATATATGAAAGTTGTCTCAACAACTTCACGTATAGACACCAAAGCATTGCGAAGAAATTACGGCAGAACAACTGGAAAACGTTCGATAGATGTTCATGGTCACAGGGAACTAAGTGACTCGTGTTCGGAACAAACTCGAGTCAAATCATCCACAGGTCTGTCCAAATGGCCAGACCTTAAACAGAGAGGTATAGTTCTGGGGTCCGGGCGACCAGGAGGAATGTTAGCCTCGGATATCTATCTATATAGCACCAGTTCATTAGACTTCTACAAACAATAACAACAACAACAATTACACTATCATTGGACTGTAGCCGAACTAGTTAAAGTTTGGTGTATATAATGGTACTTTTTTTTTCCAGCACATTTGGTTAGTTGAGTCTAACTTTTCATGTCATTTACTCACACTCTCTCCGAGAGGTCAGCTTTAAGTCTGACTCATCTCAAGAGGAACAATTTCTTATCAGACAAAATTCTTTTTCAGTTAAACGGAGCCGTCACTCAGCGGACACAATACAATCATCAGCGTAAACAGCGTTATATCACACGATGCTTCTTCCGGCATCTTATACCACCAACACCTGAATCCCAGACAAAGTCACAAGCGATTCCTCTCCTGGCCTTGAGGACCACATATTGTCTTTGAGATTTTGGTGGATCCATTTGGAGCCCCGAGTCCCCAGTCAGTGTTTGACCAACATGGTCGTCCCCTGCAGGAGTGTTGACTAATTTTCTTGCATCCTGCCGGAGCCACAGGGAGTCAATAAAGTCAGGCAGCCGAGATCAGACACAGGGAGGCTGAGCACTGTTTTGATTCATATGTAAAACCAGGCAAGACGGCGGTAAAGATTCATATTCAATAATTTCGGTGAATTCTTTAACCAAGAGACATACTAAGCCTACAAATATGCGGAGTTTATTGCTCTCATTTGATGGATTTAAATATTCGGCCGGAAACAGTTAGACGTATGATCGCTTCATGTACTCGTCCAGAGTTAGGGTGAAGGGAGGGATCAAGAAGTGTCGTGTAGCTCCACAAAGAAGGCGACTGACACAGCCGTCCTCGGGTAACTTCTTGAAGATGCAGGATGGGGAGGCGCATGAAGCTGAGTGTCGTATATATATATATAGTCTGGGTAATCCATAAGCCAGAGGCAATGTTCCTTTCAACATGATAAGGGAGATTTGAAGGGGAAGACAATAGACTGTGAATACTTTCAGTCCTTACGATACGAAATGATCAGTGGTAGTTTGTTAAAAACAAAGTAATTTGTTTTTGTGAAACGTTGTTGGTCTGTTATCTAGGTGATGATGCGTGAGGCACTCTGATCGCTAGTTCATATATGACCTGCTTATTCTCTGTGTTTGCAGAGATCCCGGTCTGATGGGTATAACTTGCAATCCTCAGCTAGTCTATGCCTGTCCGTCTCATAATGCTAAAGCCTCCCTGGTCGCCTCTTTACACATTTTATTGCATGCGAGAGACTGTGATGGTCAGCAGTAGCGAACTCGACCATACTCGCCTATCAAGCAAATTTACAGGGTACCTGATAAGACCTCTTGAGTATCTGTGGGAGGACTCACGGGCACGGCAGCGGCAGGGGTGTCAGCGGAGCAGATGTGGCTGTCATGTGTGGGTGGAGACGGGCGACTTCCGTCGGTAGTGGTGTGGGCAGTTGGGCACCGCGGGTCCGAGCAGGACTTCGGCACAGTCTACGGTGCTCTGTTGCGCTTGTGTCTACACATGTGAAGTATGTTGGTGGGAGGCAGACAGTAGGAACACATAAGAAGAGACACAGGGAGAGAGAGAGCTGCCGGGTGATGATGTTCCAGCTGAGGTCGTGTCTTCCAGGAATGCTCCCTCTAGCCTGCATGAGCGTGGGCTCCTCTGGTTCCCATGTGTTCCAGCCCACGAGTCAGTTCGGCTGCGCCATGAGCTGGAAAGATAAAGAGGAATCGTCTACAATCTGGAATTGATCTCCTGTTTTACGAGAGATTAGCGTTTTCTTCATGGGGGAATAGCGGGCTTCCAGCACCCTGAAGCCCTCCTTGTCTTTTGTCTGAGAGGGAAGTAATAATCTCTGTATGAAGAGGAATGCGTCCAGCTTCACTGGAGAAGCACCTCCGTCGTCTTCGTGCACGTGAGGGGAGAGAAAATAATAAATTGTGATCATCTTCGAAGTCCCTGGAAAAGGTATGTATCCAGCAAGGCAGCTGGGGGGATGAGGACGGTCTTTAACATGTGATGCGGGGAGACAGGACGACCTGAGAGGGAGAGTGTAGCTACACTCTCTTCCCTCTCTCTCTCTCTCTCCCTGCCTCTCTCACTACGTAAGTTCGGAGCATTACTCACATTGTATCCTTATAAGTAATTCAATAAATTTTCGGCAATTTATCCCGGGCAGAGAACGAGTTTTCCCGTATACTGGGAGTTGTGGTGTCGAGTAGCAATGTTCGCAAAATTCTCGAGCGTCGACCCCGCGAGATAGAATCATAAGTAAGACTAATATGCAGACTCCCAGTTGCTCCGAGACAGCTTAAGATCTTGGACTGGATTTTCCAGCAGAGAGAGAGAGAGAGAGAGAGAGAGGTGGCGGGTGGGTGGGTGTAAGCAAAGACTGTCGCATTTGAATCAACTGTTGTCATGATCTACAAAATGATCGCGCGCTAGTACCATAAGTAAACCTCGGTCTCTCTCACACAAAGGCGTGCTTCGCGAGTAAGGCTGTTGGGTCAAACTGCCCAAAAATGGATACTTCAATTTACATGGGAAAAAAAAAAACTGATAGCTGATAGTAAACACTTTAAACGTAATAGAAATAGACAGTTCTAACACTTTTAATTAAAATGAGGTGGTACTTATAAGGGCAAATATTGACGGCCAATGAAGATTGTCCATACATTATAAAACTTCCTTTTCATCATTTTGTTAATACGAATCATGCGTAACATTGAGCCGTTTACTTAAATCTAGTAAAGTATTAGTAACATGATGTTTACTTATATCAAATAATATACAACTAAAAGTGTCATATAAAGAATATATCTCTTACTGTACTAAAGACAAAAAAATAGTACACTTTTCGTCAACAATGATCTAGTATTGCTAACTCAGCTGAAACAATCATGCAGATGCGCTGTCCACCAATTGAAAATGCAACATTCAATGAATATATAAGTCAAATAATCCTAAGTGTGAGACTTTAAGCCAACCACAGACGCGCTCCAATCAGTACAGAAAGCAATATATATTTTGATTCGTGCTTTTACCATCGGCCAGTGTACTGTGCACCCCATGTGCCCATCCTGTGAGCGGTATCGCAAAAGGATTACAGGGGTCACGAGGAGGTCTTCGTCAGATCCTAAAGAGCATAATTCATCCTTCCTTTGTGTATTAGGTATATAAACTACCTACTTAAAAACTACTACAACATCTACTCTCACACTGTGACCCGAATTCCCCTGAAGAACTTCGTCTTACATGAAAGCATAACTCTTTATGGCACAAGAGAAGCTGCTGGTCTGATAGCCCAATCGAAGTCGTGGGCGTCACGGGTCTGGTAATCCTGGGGTTAAGGTTCCCATGCCACTGGTAGATCGAGGTAAAGGTGACGCCCGTAATATTATGGGTACAGATCGCAATGGAGACGACTTGTATCGAATAGCAGCAGTCAGTGCAGCATTACTTAATGGACTCTACATAGGACCCTGGTTTGATCTGTGTACCCAGCGGCCGTAAGGTCTTGGTGAAGCACACAAACAGGGAAAAGCGCCTCAGGCAGGAGTTGCAATATCCATCTAGGGTTCGGTGGTCAGGGTTATGAATGATACAACAGGACTGTGAGTGGAAAGCACTGTGAAACTAAGCGCTGTAAGCGCTTTAAAGCGGGGATAAAGTGCAATAACAAGTGCCGCTCGAGTCTGACCTGTGGGAGTAAGAACTGAACTGATTGTTCAGCGTCTTTGTTTAAAGGTTGAAAACTTTCGTCCATGTGGGAACCTATCGAGTCGTCTGTTTTAAGTCATTACGTATGAACGAATAAAAACCTCTTCCAGGTATTACAGTATATAAGCAAGCCTAAAGAAAATAAACACTAAGTAAACCTGAATAGTCTTCCTAACCTTCATTTAACACTTCATCCATATGTATAACATGCCCATGTATAACAGTAATGTAAACCTGAATAAGATTCTTACCTTCGTTGAAAAAGTATAATTCAGGAGAGGAGGAACTGACTTTTAAACGAGGAAGGAACTGTCTGAAGAGCCTGACTATAACAACCGAACTATGGATACAGCTAGTCTAACCCGAGACAAATAACGCACATTTCTGCCAATAAGTCAAAATAAAAAAAAACAAAAACAGAAAAAAAAAATCGACCAAATAGTCATTTTGTAAATTGTCTGGAATTTTCAGTTACTCTATAAAACTGAGTGAATTCGGCACTTCACAAATTGCCTGAAATTTCCAGTCATTAATTGAAATGCCTCGTTCTGAACACTGAAACGTACAATCCGGGGGTCTACAATTCCCATGCAAGCGTTATACAAATCATCCACAAACACAGATTTAAACTGTGAGAACTAAAGACGCAAAATCCTGTTTGGCAGAAACTACAAGCGCTTGTCTGACGAAGGTGTAGTGTGAGACTTACCTGTGTGTGGTGAGGCTGAGTGCGGGAGCTAGTGGCGGGAGTCGCCTGATGCGCGTGCCGGTGCTGCCTCTTCCCCATGGGAGGCACTTGTGTTCCGCTGTTTCTGCTGTTGCTGCCGCGCCTGCTGCGGCTGCTGCCGCTTTCCTACTTCGGGAGTTTTCTTCAGGATGGATTTCAGTGGTTCGGCAGGCGGCGCCCCAGCCAGTGACTGTTTGGCTGAGGCTTCACTGTACGGGTGGTGGCCGCTGCCGTACGATTTGGAGGATTTGGTGGAGGATTTGGAGGATGAGGTGCTGCCGGGACGTGCTGCGGACGGCGCAGGAGGAGCCGCTGCTGCAGGAGGTACGGGAGGCGGGATGACTTCCAGGGGTGGTGGCAAAGCCTCAACCGGAGGTGGAAGGATCTCCACAGCGGAGGATGGAACGCCTACGTGAGGAGGAGGAGGAGGGGCGGCTCCGGCGTGAGGAGGGGGAGGTGGCGCCCCAGCACCACGGCTTTCAGGGCAGCAGTCTAGCCTGAGGAAGACCAGGTGTTAATTGGTAATGTTGCTTCGCCTTCAGGTGGCCATGCTGTGTGTGTGTGTGTGTGATTATAATCTGTGTTACGAGGAGAAAGTTTTACACTCGTATTGCCCCGTCTCTTAACCTTGTATATATACACAGATACACAGACCACACAGACCTAAGGTCCACGCGAAGTGGTCTGGTCTCTCAATACTACTTATGTACTATGCCTTTACTCCTATGTATTTATACGCATAAACACACACACACACACACACACACACACACAACTCAGGCTAAGCCAGGTACCCATTCAACAACCAGCCCCGAGGGGAGGATGAACACCTGGGTCGGGTGTAGGCCGACTACATCGACCAGGATTCGAACCCATGCGGGTCCGACCCAGGTTGGTGCGTGCTGACTCATGGTCAGTACGCTAATCATTACATTACGGAGGCCTGTGTGTGTGTGTGTGTGTATGCTCACAATTAAACCGTATATGATCATAAACAAATATAAGACAGCTCTCTTCACAGAGATCCAACCAACATATCATAATCAACATCTGCAATATAATTCATCTGGTTATAGACCAATGCCACCTTCCTGGAAGTTAGCATGCAGGTATAATGTCCAGGACAAAAGCAATATAACTGAATCATATGTATACTAGTATCAATAACTACAACTCCTGACGTAGGCAAGGAACCAGAGGAACAAGTACATGTTCTCACAACCCAAACTTTCGTAATCACAACATTCCCTTTTTCCTCTCATAAAATATATAACTAGATTTTTTGTTCTACTTTTTCGTGATATCCGGCTACTCTATTTCGTGCTGCTATTATGACCACTATCAAACGCTGCTTTCAGATTAGACTCCAGGGATAATTACCAGATGTAATCTTAATTAGAACTGAAATTAGCCCTAATTCTTATTTCCCTACAATCAAGTATTTGTACTGTATAGTTTAGCTACACTCCTCCTACAACCAGTCGTGAGATGCTGTCCACAAGCACGAAATCCTGCCACTTGAACAGTCTTGGACTTGACGATTCACAATACCGATCACTGACGTGCGCAGAAATCCCCAGCTGGAACGTGTTCAACATCCGATATGTCAATCCACCCGACCCCTCGGGTCCCTCCCCGCCTCATTCTGTACTCATGCAGCAGGACCACGAGCGGAGACCTCCCTCTTGACTTCAGAGCATCTCCCCAGACGTCCCAGGGGCACAGGCGATACTCCCAAACACCCTCAGCGTTCATGAGAACCGTTAACAACATTACTGCCACTCCTTCCCATGGATATTCTGATCATTGCCTCGTCTCTGCAACTCTTTCTCTCTCTCTCTGTCCTCTCTCTCTCTGTCCTCTCTCTCTCTCTCCTCTCTCTATCTCTCTCTGTCCTCTCTCTCTCTCTCCTCTCTCTCTCTCTCTCTCTCTCTCTCTCCCTGAGTACGGTTATTCAATTTCCATGATCCAACACTGTAACGGGTACGAATGGGATTAATTTTGTCTATTCTACTTGTTCCCTTCCTCGGCAGTTTACCGGTAACCTCTGCTAACATGATTCCACGTTTGGTTCTTCAGTACACCTTCCGCGCGCCTAGTTAAGTCATAAGGCGTACGTAAGCAAACCCGTCAACCGCAGAGAACGAAATTCACACACGCATCCGGACGCGTCGGCAAATAACTGCTTCGTAAATGATGCGGCTGTGGCTCTGCTCCTCTGATACTACTGGTATCAAGGTGGGGGCCGTCGAGTCGCCCCTCTCCCGCGTGAGCTCCCGCTTTCGCTGATCGAATTAATTCAGGTGATCACATTTCGCACACTCGAGAGTAGGAGTGTTACTGTTGAGCCCTGAGGCTGTCGCCCGCCGGCCACAGGGCAGCCTCGCACGGGCGAGCTGCAGAACACGGCAAAGGAATTAAAGTTGACAGTACCAGGTGAGAGCAGGGGATACGCCGGGGCTGAATAGTGGCGAGAAGAAAGAACGTTAACAAGAGATGTCGAGGGGGCAGCGCCCCCACCCCAACCAGGGAGGGCAGCACTCCTGCTGCTGCTCCGCTGTGTCTTACTGCAGAAAGTTTGGCCAACGTGCAGCATAAGACAGCAAGGATGATGATCCAAGTCTAACACAGATGCCCAGACGAATGCCCGCTTCGGCTGCAGAAGACAGCTTTTATTAATCGCTCTGTACAAATGATTCGAAGACGACTTGTGCACAACCCAAATCTGATCTCTGATGCGAATTCTGTAAATTTCGACCTGATTCCTTCCCACGGTGACCTATACAAGTAGCATCCCCATATATATATATATATCAGTTATCTAATCTCGCGTTCCTTGAATTTTTTTTCGGAAGTAAGACATGAAACGGATACGAGAATGAAACACGTGGGCTGTTCTTGTTATAAAACCAAAGTATATGTTAATTGGCTCATTTACATATTAATTAATATTAATCAAAATGCAAATTTTTTTTCGTGAATAGGCTACAACTTCAGTTCCAGACTTCATGTAAATCATGGGAAAAAGCAATATATGAACTGTAGGAGTAATTTTCCTAGGGGGAAAACCACCATACATCCTTTTAGTAACACGTGTCTCAAGCTTAAAGATAAACCTGGTTAAGTCGGGGTCAAATAATAATAATAATACTTTTCATCAATGTTAAATATCGATAAAAGTTTTGAGTTTAATCTTTGCAAGCAATGTTGCAGGCTAGAAATACTCGACCAGAACTTTAGGTTTAGTGCTTTTACTCTCGTTGCAAATTTAACCACTTAAGCACGACTGGACGACCCTTGGGCATATGGCCAGGTCTCTGACCTTCTTAAGGGGCAGGTCAAAAGCCAAGATATACAGAAAGGGTCGTACGGTCGTTTTCAAAGGATTGAAGATCGTCTCTCTCAAGAGAGATTGCTAATCGTGCTATCCAACATGCCTAGCGTAGCTCACCACAGGACCTGCCTGAGGAGGGTGTGGGGCTATCGAATGGGTCTGACACACACACACACACACACACACACACACAATCCTGCTTGCATCATCAGAAATGAGGTGCTTGTGTGCTGGAGGGTAAAGTGACGTGGAGATTACAATATCCATACCGGGTATACTGAACTATGAAAATTACAGTTTTTTAATAGTATTATTATTATACTTAATCGCTGTTTCCCGCGCCAGAGAGGTAGCGCCATGAAATAGACGAAGAAAGACTCATCTACTCATATACAAACATATATACATACATGCACATATATGCACAATACATACATATACATACCAACATATACATATATACATGCATACACATACACATGTATATACACATATACACATGTAAATATTCATACTTGCTCGCTTCCATCCATTCCCGATGCCACCCCGCCCCACAGGAAATAGCATCGCCACCCCCTGCGCCAGCGAAGTAGCGCCAGGAAACAGACGAAAAGGCCACATTCGCCCACACTCAGTCTCTAGTTGTCATGTGCAATGCACCGAAACCACAGCGCCCTATCCACATCCAAGCCCCACAGTTCTTTCCATGATTTACCCCAGACGTTTCACATGCCCTGGTTCAGTCCACTGACAGCAGGTCGACCCCAGTATACCACACCGTTCCATTTCACTCTATTCCTCGCACGCCTTTCACTATCCTGCATGTTCAGGCCCCGACCGCTCAAAATCCCTTTCACTCCATCCTTCCACCTCGAATTTGGTCTCCCGCTTCTCCTTGTTCCCTCTACCTTGACACATATATCCTCTTTGTCAACCTTTCGTCACTCATTCGTTCCATATGTCCAAATCATTTCAACACACCCTCTTCTGCTCTCTCAACAACACTTTTCTTATTACCACAGTTCTCTCTTACCCTTACATTAATTACTCAATCAAACCATCTCATACCACATATTGTCCTTAAACATTTCATTTCCAACACATTCACTATTATCCGTACAACTTTATAAACTATGTCTCACAACCATATAATATTGTTGGAACTACTATTCCTTCAAACATACCCATAATTGCTCTCTGAAATAACGTTTTCTCTTTCCACATATTCATCACTCCCAAAACTTTCGCTCCCTCCCCCACCCTATGACACACTTCCGCTTCCATGGTTCCACTTGCTGCCAAGTCCACTCCTAGATATCTAAAACACTTCACTTCCTCTAATATTTCTCCATTCAAACTTACATCCCAACTAACTTGTCCCTCAACCCTGCTGAACCTAACAACCTTGCTCTTATTCTCATTTACTCTCAACTTTCTCCTTTCACACACTTTTCCAAACTGTGTCACCAACTTCTGCAGTTTCTCTCTCGAATCAGCCACCAGTGCTGTATCATCGGCAAGCAACAACTGACTCACTTCCCAGGCCCTCTTATCCCTAACAGACTGCATACTTGCCCCTCTCTCCAAAACACTTGCATTTACCTCCCTAACCACCCCAACCATAAACAAATTAAATAACCATGGTGACATCACACACCCCTGGTGCAGACCAACATTCACTTGGAACCTCCCACACCATATATTCTTAAGATCTTCCACAAAGCCTCTCTGTCAACCCTATCGTATGCCTTCTCCAGATCTATAAATGCTACATACAAATCTATCTGTTTATCTAAGTATTTCTCACATACATTCTTCAA
>JAYMFT010034184.1:0-15872 GCA_038088735.1 Panulirus argus
TATATATACTGTATATATGGTTAAAAGAGTAGATATCATACTGAAGTGTGTGTTAGTTTCGCTGGAGAAGTGATCGTCTTTAGTAATAATTATGAGATTTGTTCATAAGACATTATGTGTGACAGTATAAAGGCGCAATTATATAGACATACGGCTGAGGAAAGAAAGATTGAGAGGAAAAAAAACCCTAAGAAAAATGATGACGGACTTCATGTAGCCAAGAGAGACGATGACGCTTCATGTGGCCCCAGGTTGAGGAGTAGGCTCGTCTGATCAGGGACTGGTTGGTACTGCCGGTGTTGGCACAGCTTCCCGTGAAAGTTTAATGACCCGCCACAGACTTGGGTGGAGGAGGCGTGTGTGACACCGTCGGTAGTACCAAGTCTCCTCCCACGAGGAATGCCCCACAAGAGGAAGCCTTGTAGTCTAGACTGCCAGACTATTTCTTGTGGTTTTTCTGGATAGTTTAGAATACCAGACTTTACCCCATGTGGTTTATTTTTGTAGTTTAAACCATCACACTTCCACTCGTCGTTTATCTCTTTCTTCATTTTTGGCAGTTGAAAGATATATGCGCAGGACATTCGTATTGTTTAGGAAATTGTTTTACTCTGAGGATTAATGACAGTTGATGATAAGATTAAAAGATACATCCTTAATTGCGGAAGTGGAAAGAGGAATTAGTAGTAACTTACGGTCCTCTGATGTATATGTCTGTACACAGAGGCGTTCTACGCTTGAAATTAACTCCTGTTACCTCTAAGAAAAGTAGTGATTTAGATTTTACCTCAGTATGGTGCAGGTAATTAAGTTTAAACGTACAAAATGTGGTGAAAATTTATAAATCTTGACGACAGGAGACTAACTTGGCTTCCCAAATTAAGGCGAACAACTGCAGTTTGCGAAATTGACGGGTGTATTAAAAAAAGGATCGGAAAAAGATCGACAGTGAAAGACATGAGTGGAATGTAAATGAAGGGTATTGTAAAATGATAAAAGTTGGAATGACTTATGGGTTCCTGGAGTCCTTCGGTAGAAGATGGAAATTAACAACGTCGAGGAATGACATTCAAATAAAAATATAATAGAGTGTGGCGGTGTGACGTTCAGGACAGGAACTTTGACAACACAAGTCAACAGAAATTTGGATGCAGAAGGTGGAGAGACGGTGAGGCTAATGGAGGATGGTGAAGGTGGGTGAGGAGGAGGTTGAAGTGAGGTAAAGACATTCTATATTTGGAACGTTGATGTTTGGGAGATTGCAGAAGAAAATTGTAAATGTAAGGAAACGTTAGAAGAAATGTAACAGAATAGGACAACCCTAAATGCGAACGAGGAACAAAAGAAGTGGTCATGTAATTTATGAGAAGTGAGGAAAAATAGTAGTGCTAGTTGTGAGTAGTGAGGAAGGCCAGTCGTATATGACAGGCCAGTAGACAGTATGAGAAATGTTAAATAGGCAAAATTGAGACAGAGATAAGAAACCAATTGACAGGATGAATTTTTTCCATGGATCATATTATTCAAAAGTTTTCGCTGTGTTCACATTTTGCTTGACCGCATCCCTAGTTGGAAGACAAGAGAGGTCCATCAGTCATAACATACAAGGAACGCATTAAAACACTAAGTAATAGTTGATACAACTGTTGAAGAATATTATAAAGAAATACATCGTAATTTGATTCTTATTCTGACTTATCTCCTGATTTCAACTCTTGCTTGTATCTGTCCCATAAATTTTAAAAGCTTTTCGTCTAGCGACAGTATATGAATTTCAACGTGAATCCCGTAATTTTGTATGTGGTGTCAAGGACTATTGCGCTGCTTGTATCAACAATTCTACGCTTAGTATAGAGTTGGGCCGAAATGATGAACGTAGAATTTGTTGCTCTTTCATATGTATGTATATGTGTGTGTGTGTGTGTGTGTGTGTATGTGTGTCGTATTTCATACAAATGGCATACCTTAGATATCTGATATGTATATCACTGTGTCTCAAGTCTTCAGTTCTCTCCATGTGGCCACCAGTGTGCCAGACATCGTCGTCTGTTGGTGGCATGGCTTCCGTCACCCCCACTTGCCCCAGTCTCCAGAAAACTTTTGTGTGAGGGTTTTTCTTTTTCTTCCCATCGACCGCATAACCTTTGCCCCTCCTCGTGAATGTTGCCTTTTTTTTTTTTCTCTCTCTCTAACTCTGGAAGCCAGGTTGTGACAAACCCCCCCCCCCCGTTGTGGTCCGTATCAGGTGTGTGTTGCTATAGTGGCAGAGTTGGTGTTGCAGTCTTGGTATTTTGTTTCGCTGAATCCTGGTGACGCAGGAGATGTCGGCGGAAAGGGGCGTTGAGGATGTATCTTCACTTGTGGCAGAAAAAGACAGGTGCAGTGAGGAATGCTGCTGACCTTAGGGTTTCTCATGTTCGCGACTGACCCGTGTGTTTCTCACATTGCGAACCTGTGTTAGTTAAAGGAACTCTCTCTCTCTCTCGTTCTCATTTGGCAGAGATGTTCTCTCCTGATTTACGTAGGCTCGATAGTTCTGGGAGATACGACAGAAGAGTCATTGCGGCTTGTACGTAGTTGCACTCAGCTTTAAACTAACAGCCAGCTTCAAAATAACTTACAGCTACGTAGGTTTAAGCCAAGTTACAGCCAGTTTTGAATTAATTTACAGCTAACTTTAAACTGACTTACTGCATGGTTTGAACTAAGTTTAACGTGCTTTACAAGTGCCTGGAGACACTATCTTTAGATTTGGGTGATTTGTTTCTATGAAAAAGATAACATGATGTCGACCCAGGTACAAAATTTTTGTGAAATTTCTTTCGCGTCCGCTTCATTTCTTGACAAGGTTCTAGGTAACAAGAACGCTGGGAGGAGTTGTTCATACACGTCTAGCACAGCGGTTACGATAGTACTGCTGGTCTGCTTAATTCACAAAGACCTGCTTTGAAACTAGAGAGGAGTGAAGCGGCGGGATTGGTGTTTGAGGTTGCTCTTGGCTCCGTGCTCGAGCCTCTGTGTCGTGACTGACCTGTGTTCTTTAGACGCTGCCTCTTACGGAGGAGGAGGACGAGGCGGAGGAGGAGAGCAAATCCATCCATTTCTGATACCCAGAACCTCCTCGCAACTGGATACGAAATTCCGGGCGAAATGTACTGTATTCCTTTTCTCACGATCGATATTTTATTGAAAATGTATTACAGTATTATAGAGGATGTTCATGACAGGGTAATACTGTGATTTTTTTTTTTCGTCTAATGTATTTTACTATTTGATGATGATCGGAATATTTATGTTTGATAACAGGTCATTGTATATACAGAGATATATATGATATACCTCTCTTCTCTCTCTCTCTCTCTCTCCTCAGATCTGAAACTCATTTTAATGACTCGGTTACCCAGGAGTTTTGGTGCACATCGGAGTATGATGACAGTATGACCGTCTGTGATTTATAATGATCTTCCCCCTACCCTATGAGAAATTATATATGTTTTTTTGTTTTCCCACCAGCGTTGTTTCCTTAACTGTTCTATTTTCGTTGGCAGTAATTGTAGAACTCCCTCGCAACCCCTGAGAAAGAGAGAGAGAGAGAGAGAGAGAGAGAGAGAGAGAGAGAGAGAGAGAGAGAGAGAGAGAGAGAGAGAGAGAGAGAAAGGTCTTCACAGACCTCGTTTCCACCTAGCAGGAAAACACAGATGTGTCTGTGTGGGACAGTAGGGTAGCAGATCCGCCTTAGGGGAATTCGGTGACCCTGCCCTTTGGCCAGCAATGGGCTATGACCCCCCCAGTCTTGCAATATTCATCCACTCCCCTCCACAAAAGCTGCATGTATGTGGTTGAACCGCCCCGTGTAACTGGGACGGGAGAGAAGGCGATGACATGGATTTGGTCAGGAGATGGAGACAGGGAGGGCTCTGAGAGAGAGAGAGAGAGAGAGAGAGAGAGAGAGAGAGAGAGAGAGAAACAGACCACACAGACTCCAAACAGTCCCCTTAAAGCAGTTGAAGAAAATGATTCCGTAAGCAAAATGACTCTAACAATTTTAATCACTTGTTGTACATTATATGTAAGAGACCTTTTCAACTTTATTAGATGGACGAAGTTTTCACTTATTGCTCATTTATGCAAAAGATGAGATCAACTACAATTCGTTAAGATACTACAGTATATAAAGCTATATATATATATATATATATATATATATATACTTCGCAGGAGGTACTGTTGCATGATTGTTTTGGATTATCATTTCTGAAAGGAAATAATTGGGTAGCTAATGCAATGATAGTCCAGTTTGTTAGTTATGTGATGGACATAGCGAGTGTATACAGTAGCGACGGTTAGTTATATTAACTGGAAAGACTTTATATGCACCACAACAGATATGTCTTAAGACTTTAGTAAATGAAAAGGCAAACTATACATTTCTCTTGCAGAAGAGTTCTGTCGGGGACAGAGACCAGACTCGTCCAGCTGTGAAGGGCTATATTGGTTTCGTTAGGGTGAAGAATGTTGCCGGAATAATTCATAGAGAGGCCGGGAACAATCAGACTTAAAGGGCAGAGACCACAGTTCTGCGGGGCACCCGGGGAATGGACGCTAAGAAGAAGCACCGCCACTTCTATACACACACACACATACACACGGCTTCCAGTAGCACCTCAGCTGGCTCCTCTGCACCTTCTTCATTGTCTCCGTTTTTTTTTTTTTTTTGTTTGATGATATCTGCCTATTTGTGTAGTCCCAGGTTTTTGCACGGGTCCAGTTCCCCTGTTGGTCTTCAATGCTGGACGCTATCCGAGTTTCATTTGCATCATTCCGAAGGCCAGTATCTAGTGGATTTTTTGCCTGTCGTATCTACACCTTTGCCTTCCCGTATGAACACCTATTCTTTGTCGTAACTGCACCTTTGTCTAGTCTGTGTACGACTATGTAGCTGCTGCTTTGCCTGTATTTAGTCGTATTTATATCACTCCTGAACAGTGTCTATAACATTCCTTCGTTATCATCAGCCTCTTATCATCCGTATCTGTAGTCTTCACTCACTTACGCCTACGCAATCCATGGATCGTACATTCAACCACTTCTCAGCTTTGGCCTCACCTCTTCCTCCCGTCCTAACCAAACATTTGCTCATAACCTTATACACACACTTGCTTTGGCGTAAATACATATTTGCCTGTCAGTACCCATGGGGTTACTCTGTCCCGTCTGCAACGTTGATTAACCTTAATGTACACAGTCGCTCGGTATGATTCATAAACTTTACCCACCCTCATATATACACACTTGTCCTCGAGAGGCTGTACATCTATATTCATAGTAACATCTTCACTGTTGCTATCCTCGTCTTGTAAGAAAGTCCTGTGTGGACATGGGTAGGGCCCTGAATTCAAGTACGAGGAAGGCAATTTACTCTCATGATAACCTCAGTTTATTTTTCTACCCTTCGATCATCTCATCGTCATGAGGGTCCTACGCTCTTACCATAAGCATTATTTGCTACTTTGTCAGTAGGCGCTAGTTAAGATGTATACAAAGTGACTGAATAAATTTTCGTAAATTTTCGTCGAATTTCTGGGTGTCATTTGCTGCCATTTAAACTCCCATTCCAATTTAGTTTAGCAGAGACAGATAAAGAAATAAGTCTTCTTGGAGTAAAGCTCAAATGTTGAGCAGTATTTGCTCCGCGCTTCTGCATCCATTCTTGCAACACTCGCCACAGATCGCGTGTTTTGAATTACTTTCTGCTCCTTAAGGGAAACAGTTTTTTCTTTTCTCCTATCAGAACTATTGTGTCATATTCTAGCCGATTACTTTCTAGTTGAACCCCAGTTATGCTCTCGGTAGATTGTGTGAAGCAATAGGTGAAGTGCTATAACCATTTTGTGAACTAGGCGGGCATGTGAATCCTATCTGCAGCAAGCGAAAATTTCTTAAATTCCAAAATCCTCTTTGTACACCTTCCAACTTCAACGCATAATCACTTACGCTTTTCATTCTTACTTAAACCTTTGCTCATCTCTTGTCACACCCTGTTTTAGAATTCCTCCTCATTTGATAAGATTCTTTTGCGAAAACATTTTGAAGTTTAGCTGTCATACATGTAGGTCCCAGACTGTCACAATAGAGTAAGTAGAGTCCCGTGTGGTGTTGGGCAATGTACGAAGGTATATGGCATGTGGTAGCATGTGGTGGAGATGGTGTCGTGTGCAGGGTTGGTGTTTGTGGTGGAAATGATGTGTGGTTCCTGGTACTTCCTCTTCTTTACCCATTACTTTATATCTGAGGAGTAGAGTATTTTCCTTACATAGTACATTCTTATTAGTACAACTTCTGTAGTCGTTTACAGTACATTGCAGTACTTTACAAGTTGTTCTTAAGTGTACTTATATATTGCACAGCCACTGTTGGGTAGTCTGGTGTTACTTTCTAACGATTTTTAATCCCACGTACAATTTTCTGTATCACTGCGCGCAGCGTTTTCTTTTCCACGTGTTTTTTTTTTTTTTTTTTTTTGTGTGTGTGTGTGTTCCTGTGCTATTTCTTGCCTCTTGCCACCTTTACCCTTTGCATCGCCCCTGTGCCCCACCTTGCGCAGATCCAGGCCGTACCTTGAGGTATTTCCAGGCACTGCACCTGTGCATTTCTTCTTCCCCCTCTCGGCCCTTTCAGTTCCGCTTTGTCTCTTTAGAATGTAAACCTATGAAATTCCGCTCCTGTACAGAACTACACCCTGTTTTCTCTTTTTATCAATTAATTTTTATCTTTTTTAAAATCATTCCAGCCTTGACACGTGTCCACGTATTCCCGCTTTCATTTGTTTATCCGACAGTCTGTTTTCAGTTTAGTTTTCGCCGTTGTTTTCAGTTATTCCAGTCTCCTGTCGTTTATAGGTTTACATCCCGCATTGTGACTGTGTTCACCGCTTTCATGCGGTCCAGTGCTCTGCTTACACGTTATGTTGTTGCTTTCTATAATACTATAGTCGTCTTTCACTAGTTATGAATAATTCCACACTGACGTAACGTAATTACTAACACAGCTCAAATTGTCGCACGTCATATTCTGTATTAATCGGGTATAATCCAGCTCTGTTTTTCTGTTATATTAATTTACACGTCAGTTCAAATTTTGCTTTTCATAGTCTCGTAAATCATTTTATTTTTTCTATTAAAGATACTTCCACCACCATTTCCCTACCATTCTTTTCTCTTGTCTCCCCACTTTGATAATATTAATCTCTGCTTGTGTGTAGTCCCACGCTCTGCTTTCATTTGGCCAGACACTAGGTAGGTAGGTAGTCTCTCCCCGTATAACACACACACACACACACACACACACACATCCTACTCGCTCACCGTAAAAACCTTACCCAAGCAGTCAGGATGAGCGCTTCACGTCACTCGGGGTCTTGGAATCATTGGGGTTTAAGGGATAGTAACCACAGGATCTAATTGTAAGTGATTTAATACCCCAGTCTGGCAGACGCAGTCGAGTGTCGAATTACCGGGGAAGCGATCTTGTACCAAAAAAATTTTTGCCGTGTCGGTATATTTACGAGTCTCGGTATTGTGGTGGTTAGCGTTGCCGGCCATGAATCACAGGCCGGTGACCGTGTTCAGGACAGGCCAGCCTGTTCACACAGCCAAGCCAGCTGCTCGACCTTCACTTTTGTGGTTGGTCCGTGAATTGGGGCACCTGTTGTGTGTAATGACTTATTTGTACCGTACTGGGAGATAGTTTTGTACTCGTTTGTAATTGTGAGTGTTTATCATTTGTGATCACTGCTTTTTTTCTTACAGGGAGAGACTTTTGCATTCTTGCTGCCCATTTCTCTTAACCTTGCATTTGTGATACCATGTGTTTGATTACTATATGTTTATACATCGAGACTTGTTACAATGTACACCTATATAGTACCTGTGGCAACAGATATGGTCAAAGCATTCGAGACATTTCCTCAACATGTCCTTACATAGAAGATACGTGACTTCTCATTGCACAAAGAAAAAAAAAGTGAAGAACGATGAGGTAACTCAATAGCTGGCAGCCAAGGCGTTCACTAACGAGTCACCTCCAAAATCCTCTTGCTCTGCAAGGGAGGCCTCCCAGTCAGCAGATCTTTCTCTAGCTCTGTTTTCATTTTTTTATTACGTGAACTCCTGACACGTCTTTTGTACACAACAGTTTGAAAGTCTTCTCATTTTCAGATGACTTGCCATCGCGTACAAGTTAGAGCTTTCTCGTCTGAATTCCTGACACCGTCCATCTCTCGAATATTACGAACAGCGATTCGCTACATTTCGTGACCCCCTCACGCCCAGGATCGTTGCGTCGTGCTCAAGGGTCGTACCTTTTGAGTTCAAGGATCGTACCGTCGTGTTCAAGGGGACGAACAAGGTATCACTGAAACCCCCCCTTGGCTCACTGTTCTCTCCGCATCGAGTCACAGTTACCGTGGCTTGGCGGACGGTTGCCATCCGTCTCGGCCGAGATAATAAGCGTTGAGCAAGCAGGAGTGTGGCGTGCCTTATCGTCCCCTTCCGGCTGCCGGAGATGCCATTAACGAGGAATGCAGTCGCTTATGTAGAGGATCTCGATGAGGTCAAGGTGATAAGCCTTTAACAATAAGTCGGGGCGAGTGTTTATGACTGACTCCGGCGCGCGTTTGTTGCAGAGTTTGTTGCCAGACGGTTAATGTGAACAGTTTGTGGAGGGGGGAAAGAAGTTGGTGCATACGGTGACCTTATCTATCAGTGTTACGTGAAAGGTAAGAGAGAATCTGAATAGGGGGCACAACGTGTCTCGCTCACACTATAACAGGGTCGTCGTCATCACCGCCAGCCTGGCAGCGCGTTCGCCTGAGACGAAGCAGCTCTTCGTGAGCTTTGTCAGCGCGTCAACTTTTTGAAACGTCCGAAGATTTTCCTGTGCTCTTCATAAACCAGCTGACGACTGCAGTACTCTCCGCAGGACAAAGTTGTACTGAAACTGCGTAGAGCAGGAAGACGCTACAAAAAAGAGTCAAGGGAAGTACATCATTTTTGAAACTAAGTTTCTGTTTTTCTGGTTTCATATATTACAGAGTGAGTTGTGATGTGGTTCAGGGTGTTCACTGTGGTGCCCCGTTGATGCGAGCGACTTGGCCGTCGTCCAGCGAAGTCGGGCGAGGATGTGAGGATACTTTTCGACCCTCGACCTCACCAAATTAATTACACGTTACGAATTACATTCCGTAAATTTACACATGGGAGATTCACATTACGTTTAGAACTTTAATGACATTTGACCGTTTGATTAGTGAAGATGGTCAATTATGGTTCCACAATCACCATCATGTCAAAGGTAAGCTTGCCGTTTGATTTTAGGGGATGTATTTGGCCATCAGAGGGTGGTGGGTGTACTTACATGGGAGTGACGCGTCCTTGCCTCCTTTACGATCCTGAGGGGTTGGCTTGACGAACTGATGTCCCCGCATAGCTTGCTCCCACAACGGAAGGTGCAGGCCCGCGACCCGCCATACATATACGAGATTGTAGTGACGAGATGTGTGGTTGGTAGATCTCTGAAGCTCGTTTTTCCTCGAGTACGTTTTAAATAAGTGTTAATAGTTTTTGTATAATCATGGTATCATTCTTGGTGATTATGTCTCCATCTGTTTCCTTCCTGTTGAGTTTCTCAAGTGTGATGGAAGAATCCCATCAGTAAAACCCGCCTGTCTTCGTACATGAAGTTCTGAGTAATCCAGATGATGGTCTGTAGGCCATCTCGATAGCCGTATTGTGTATCAAATTAATCGCATCTTATGACAGTTACTTTTATCATTCATCTTTCAGAATATCGCGTCGACTTTCTCCGTCATAATCCACAGGGCCGCGTTGTTTTCACGTCCCTGGTATGGGTGTGCCAAGGGTGGTGCAAGGCTATAGATTCCATCGTGTTCCAGACCCGCCTGGCACAAGGCCAAAGGGTGCGGTGGAGTGCCGGGCCTTGGATGGTAGGTAACTTCCTGGAGGGAGAGGGGAAGGGGGCTGGGGAGCACATATCCTGGGGAGGAGAAGCAGTGAGGGGCGTGGCGTGGGGAGCACACATCCTGGAGAAGAGGTACGAGAGGCGTGGATAACAGACCAACAAGAGGAGGAGGAAACCCCATAACCCCGACCTGGGGGACAGTAAATGCCTTCCAAATATAACCCAGTTTTGAGTTTACCTTCATTTAATCATTTATGGAAATAAATGTTGATTGCAGTCTCTATTTTTGTTCTTATCCCGGCCCGTTGCTGTATCCTGTGTGTGTCTCTCTCTCGTCCTCAAACTTGCTAGTTTTGTTTTAAACTTTTGCTTTCCTCTGTTTATCACGTTTCCTATTTTTATTTATTATTCTTGATTCCTGCTGGATTTTAGCTCACGCTGGGTAATTTTTTTTATATATATATTTGTTTAGAACTTCAATATTAAGTTTAGATCATCGTAACTCTTGAATTAACCTACATGTTGTTTCTTCACCTCAAATTCTTTCTGTGAATGTGATAAGATCGAGTTCCCTTACTCAGTGAGTATGAGAGTGTTTCTCTGTGTATCTGTATGTATTTCTGTTTCCCCTGCTGCCTCTGTACTCGTGTAAGTATTATCCTCATCCTACAACTTAAGTTTATGTATGTAACGATATTGAAAATGTTTCTGTACATACGATATCATCACACTGGGAACCAGTTCGTCAGCGGTCGACTATACTCCCTACCCCGTCCTGTCTATGTATAGGGAAATTTTCGTCCCAACTTTTGGGATCCTGGGGAACCGCGCTCTAATTTCCAAACTTTTTATTAATGCTCAGCTGCCGCTCTTGCGCCAGCAACAGAAGCCTCCCGCCCGGTCTTCCAACACTTCACCGCGTCTCGGTGCCCGGCACTTTTGCCATCATCAATCTAGATTTACGTAAAAAAATGCAGCTGCTCGCCACATACTATTTTCTTTGAAGTTAAACTAACCAACGATAATATGTTGAGATGCTGTAGTGGTTCACTACCCCGTTTTCCCCTCTTCGGTCAGGTTTGCTTCGATTTTGTCCTCATTAGCATCTTGTCCTCTCATCATTCCTCCCGGAATCTTACAAAGCTTGCATTTACTGCGTCCAAAAAACCTCTTCCACCTCACAGCCAGTAAGAATGCGTGAGAGCAGAACAACACTGATATACTGAAGAATTCTTCGCTTCAGTGTTCACGACTGGTATTACTAGCGCCTCCTCATAAGTATTTCCAAGAAAGACGTCTGTTTGATCTCAAAACTCTCACAGACAAGAAACTTTCCGATCTCTTCCGCTGCCACAGACGGCTTAGAAGCGAACGAGCGAGCGATCTGTTGCTGTTTCGTTTTCTTTCAGCGCTTCTCCGTCCGGTCAGTCCCCTCACTTTGACACCAGCCGGGTTCCTCGTTTCCCTTCTAAGTTCTTGCGTCACTGCCCGGTACCCATCCCGTCTCTTCCCCCGGCTAGTTGTTGTCTGCCGGGGTGCCTCACTCATGACCTGGGATTAAGCCGGCTCCCAGCTGTCTGTGTAAACGTCTCTTACTGACGGAAGTCTCCTTAACTTCTCGTTGTGAGGATTTCCCTCTTTCTTCGGTACGTTACGTGCGTGTATACATTTATTTTCCTTCATCTTAAGGATATCCATTATAATGCCGGTGTTACAGGCAAGGGCTTCTCATATATGAAAGTGTTGTATAAGTAAATGGCATATTTATCACTCGCGCGAGAGACTGTTACTCAAAATGCGTGAAAGATTTTGCCATTTATAAAAGTAACGAGCTAAGAGGGAGATCGTTCATGGCTGCTCGAGAGAGAGAGAGAGAGAGAGAGAGATTAAGGTAATTTCATACTTGCATTATGGGAAAGTACTACATCAAAGCATCCATCGCTAAGAACAATTACCAAAAAAGTCGCCAAACCCTCTTTATGCATCACTTAAGAGTATATCAAAATTATGTATTTAACCCAAACTAATTATCATAGTTCTCTTGCAGAATGCGTATATTTGCAACTAATGCAACATTATGAAATTCGTGACAAATTGAAGGCCTATCGGCTGTGTGGATACCTTATGCAATATGTGTCACGTATATATATGTATGTGGGTGTGTGTGTATGTGTGTGTGTGTGTATGTTTGTGTATCCGGATTTCTATCGCGAACGGTGCCTCGTGATGAGAACGGATACGGCAAAGTCTTACTTAACGTTTCCAATGGCGGGATTACCCTTCTACCTCCTGCGGTAGGCTGGGGATATATCCATTCTCTGCGGTACGTTGCTGTAGCCGTCGCTGTCTCGGCTCCTGCGGCTGCGGTACTTTTGCGGCAGTTGTCTTAGCATATCCAACTGCCAGGACGTCACTGTATAGCAGGCCGTATCCGTCACCTCCTGCTTTTGTGTGACGTGACGGCCGTTGCACACGCGACCCGTGCAACGACCATGACCGTCCCAGTTCCCCCGGCTCTACCAGCCTCTTGTGCGGAGGCCTCTGACGTCCTGCCTCTTCCCAGCAGTTGCTGCGGCTGCGGCCCTGTCTCCCTACACGGCCATTTCCGCATCCCCTTCGCCTCTCCAGACGCCGCACTTGCCGCGGCACGTCTTCCGCAGCCGGTGATTCAGCGGCGGATAACCGAGCGCTAACGTTGTGGCGGTTTCCCTCTGACAAGGATGGCCACTAACCAGGGACTACCGTTGCCGCGGCTCCTCCCGTTACTGCAGTTGCCGTGGTATTCCCCGGTTGATGCGGCTGTTGTAGGGGGGGGGGTTGCGGCTCTCTCTCTCTCTCTCTTTTTCCTTCTACCATAGCGGTTGCTGGGGGTCATCTTCACCCAGTTCCTTGCGTCTAATATAGGTCGACCATCCAGCTGCTGGCTGTCGATGTGGCTTGTCCACTGCGTTATGAAAAGAAAAAAGGAAAATAGGTTCAGAGAAAGAGGAAAATTTTCAGACCTTTAATCAGGAAATATTATTTCCAGGAACTCGAAGAAATAACTTTGCCGTACACCATAGCTTCTGCAGCCTCTCTTGCGAAACCGAAGATGACGCTTGAGTAGTATCAGTTATCAGCAGCAGCGGGCGACTGGTCTGTCCCTACTGGCGAAGGAACGGCGAGGCTGTCCGCGAATGTTATTGATTTAGTTTCCTCCGTCCGTCCGTCCGTAACGCTTGTTTTCCTTGAGGACGCCACGCAGTAAAACTTTCGAGTCGTCGCTTTTCGTGCCAAGTTTCAGCCTCCTGTGACGCACGGAAGTCCTTTGAGTAACGCGTTAGTACGCGACTCTCTTCAGACTCGAGAGATTAAAGAAGAGAGATGAACTTTAGTTAATGAGTTTAATCATGCATTTGCCTTGGTCTTAATGTGGTGTCTCAGCAAATCATATCAGTGTTAAGAGCTTGAAGGAACCAGATATACATTTTCAGACAGACAGACTGGACCTACGTTGTATTTGCCTAAGCATTTTTGAGAGAGCTTGGATTCCCATACCACCCAATCAAATGTTTTATCGGAGCCAGCGAGGCTCGCACGTCAACACCAATTAAACTGAAGACTTTGGGTGGAAATAGGTGTAGTGCGAAACGTACAGGAGCGCGTGAAAAAAAGATCATGGAGTAGAGAGATGGGGAGACCTGTGATGTTCACCCTCCTCCTCGCGTAACCTGCCTGGGTCTGGTTGCCTTAGATTGAACCCCCTTTGTGCAGTTGACATGGCTGATCCTGGCCGAGCTCGCTCCCTCCGCCTGTCCTCCTGGCTAAAACCACTGCTAATGCTCTGTTGATGTCTTCTTGGCTGACCCCTTTGTTTACACCTATGTGACTGAATCCCCTTCTGCGGCTGTTCTCTTCTGAAATCCATTTTGCAGCTCAGTCTCATGAATGAGATAGTATTGATATATTCTGTCACTGGTCCTCATAGCCTCAGTCTACCTGGATATCCTTGTGGGTCTGATATATCTTGAGTCCCTTGTATGCACAGAGTTTCTCGGTTGAGCCATCGAACTGTTTTACGCACCTTCATTTTTCCTCTGACGTGACATGAACATCTCTTGGCAGAGTCAGTCTTGCTTCGTCCATTCTGAACCTCTTCATTTACTCGTCTTGATCAACTCTCGAATCCTGAACCTCCCTTATGTACCTACAGTCCTTCATTTTAACAAATCTGAACCCTCAAGTATTGGATTGTCCCTTGACTGAATTCCTTTGTCAACCCAGTACATTGGACGACCCTGGTCGAAATCCCTTTACGAAACTGGTGTATTGGTCGAGAGTACATGGCTGGTCGCTCGACCCACGTAGATTTTTCTCTTTCCTACAGTTGGTTTCATGGCTGAAGTATTCTACGACCGTTTCAGCGGGGTCTGTCACAGTTGACGCGTCCTGAACTAACTATTAGAGCTGGATTTGAAACCTGTTCGTTAACGTCCCTCACTGTTCCTTGTCAGAAATCTGGCATGGAGATTGATTATGAATACTTTCATCTTTCTTCTGGTTGAAGGAACTTTATGTCGAGTTGTGAGAAGAAAAGAGCGTTGTATCCTCTCGTCGCTATTAAAAAAAAGTCATCATTTATAACATTTACTTCACATTTAACATCTGATGTATCCATGCCAGTTTTATGAATCTCATTATCTGTCTCAGAGGGTAAAGAAGAAAGAAATAGTGAATGAAGGAAGACAGTTTCAGGGTTTCTGTGATGTAGTAGCCTTCGGGAGTTCGTCGACCCTCACAGACCCGTGCTGGGACCCATACTGTTGGCTATATAGGCTGTGTTGTAGTTGTCTCTCGAGGAATGCCTTCCCGGCTCCCCTTACCCATGAATGATGCCACTTCAATTCTCTCCGGGCTCTGAGGGAGATGCCCTGCCGACCCCCCCCCCCCAGTCGTTATAATGACTCCCACATTCTCCAGTCCTACGTGACTCCATTTCTCCTTCCCCTAATTAAATGTTTGAACTCCAGTCGCAAGGAAGTTAACCTCGAACAAGCAGTTTAAGGTGGTCCCTGACTCGTAGAAAACGGCGAAACGAAGGTGGAATATCTTAGATATACTGCAGAGAGAGAGAGAGAACAGGTCTGAAAGAAAACGTAATAGGTGACGAAGTGGAAGATTATTGTGGAAGGAATATTAAGAAAAGTCTTCGACGACTTGGGATAAAAAAAAATTTGTCTAACATGTGGAACGATCTTTTAGCACATAGAACGATTTTCCTGTGAAAGCAATTGAAAGCAACACCATTAGACACGTTTAAGAATAGACTTTGCAACTACTTCGCCTGAAGTCCACGACTGACATTATTTGCGCTTCTTTAGTTACGTTAAAACCTTGCAGGAATTTCTCCCAAAGTCACTTGCTTGCTTTTTTTTGTTATGTTCCTACCACGCTAATCTATATGATCCTGAGTCTTCCGCAAGAACAAGTAGCCCTGAATGAACTTGATGGTCTTTTGTTGTTTGTATTCCTTTGTATTCTTTTGTATGATGACGCTTAACCTACTGCCATTTCTCTTAAGAACATTTAGTAATGAAAAGGATATACTTAAAACGGTTAACGGCAAGACTTGAGATAGGAGATAAAATGTCATAGTTTTGATGTACTTACAAGTCCGAGTAAGCCTGCGACCCTGCTAGCTCCTAGCGAGCACCAAACACACCAGTTGCCCACTCTCGTGGAAGAGCTGTGGAATGTATGGTACCATTAACCCGAGGCTGACGCAAGGAACATTTATAGAGAGAAATAAACGAAACGGAACATCTTCGCATGTCTATACTTATCTTCATATATATATATATATATATATATATATATATATATATATATATATATATATATATATATATATATAT
>JAYMFT010034195.1:0-13462 GCA_038088735.1 Panulirus argus
GGGCCCGGCCTTGATGTGGACTTTTGTCCGTGACTGGAGCCTTCAACATAAAAAAAAAAAAAAATATATATATATATGTGCTTAATTCTAATCCCCTACAATGCCATCTTCCAAAATGCTTGCTTACAAGAGATATATCCTGTTTCACATATTCATAAAAATTTGAAGAAAAAGAAAGATTTTTCCCAAGTCTGCACAGAATGGGCTGAGGTCCTCTCACTGCTTGAATGTTCTGGAACGAGATGGTTTTTGGCTACAAGTTAAGTAATAATCCTAAAAGCTAACAGCAGGAGGGCTTGATCCACATCATCAGAGGTACCTGATCACAATTAGTTCATTAATTACCAGTAATGTTAAAGAATATATGCTATGTTACCCAAGTCAGTCAACAGATGGCAGCATTTACATTTCTCAATCCATCAAGCACCAGAATATGCTTGCTTATGCAGGTTAACCATCAGAGAATTTTGAGGGTCAATTTACTCTGTGTCAGCTAAGAGAAATAAGGAAGCATTTAGAACTTAATTTTCAAGACTGATAAGAGGCTAAAAATCTCTCTGACCTCTCAACAAAACTGCTAAACATAATACTGACCACTACCCAAAGGCAAAGTTGACAGGAACAGCACAAATAACACATTAGAGTCCCAGAGTAGGACACCAGGTGAGCAACAGAAAAATAATTTTTTCTGAAGAGAATTCAAGCAAAGTACTTCTCCAGGATGCTAACACATGGAGCAGTCAACCTGCAAATTCCACATCAATACAATGTAAGGACACAGCACTCCTCAAGGTGGGGTACTGAGTCGCACACAGTTTCACAGCCCCAGAAAGTCTAAGGAATTACACAGTTAGTTATACTGATGACATTCTTTCATTACTGCACACTTAAAACTTGTGAACACCTTGGTCTTATCATTTATGCAAAAAAATCAAAGGTGTTCAATAAACAAATTGATTAAGGTGACTTAAAACTCCACACTCTCAAATATCTAGGTATCATTGTCACATGTGCTGCAGCCATAATACAAAAATTAAATCTTCAGTGTACATAAAAACTCAAGAGACCTTAGAGTTTTGGTAAGGTATAACCCTAACTATGGTGCTGATGTATGGTAAGCATAAAGGATGTATGTGGCTTATACAAGGTTTCTAACAGAACATCAAGTATCAAATTTGGTCTTACAAACTGTTCCAGTAAGGACAATGATACATTTGAACAAATGCAATATGAAGCATTATGAATTATACCAGGTTGTCTAAAGTCCACTAAAGTACGTGATATGCAAAAAAACAGCAATGTATGTCCAGTGATGAAGACACGTACTTTAAAACAATCTCAAAATATGACTAAAGTTTCTGCCTTGTAATCCAAATAATGTTGTCTTCATGAAATTGTTAAAGCACGTATGCCATAAATCAGGTGTATCTAAATGGATACAAATAACAGCCGTTCACTTCACAATGTTTGCACTAATTGTGTAAAATTACTGAGTAACAGCACTTCTTTCCACCTTGGCAGAAAACTTCCCTTGATAATATCCTACCTACTTCTTTTCAAAAAGACTAATTACTACATCCTCATCTCCAACACATTACCAAACCAGCACTCTTAAAACATATACAGAATATCCAGACTGAAAATAACAAAACAGAATATCTACATTGATGGCTTTGTCAACTTTAACATTAAGAAAGTAAAAGTCTGAATAAGAATGTCAAAATGAATAACTGGGCACCTATCTTTCATACTGAATTGTTTCTTAGGCTTAAAGAAACTACAAACACAGTTTAATCATTTCTACTTCTCTATCCTCAGTACTTGCCCTAAATACCCTGAGACCAGAATGAAACATATTTGTCTCTAAAGCCAGATACAATTATGTGCATTTTACTTGTAAAGAGAATTCAGATCAAACTACTGATAAAGTTATTGCATTAGACACATTTTCATTAGATAAAGAGGCTATCATACACAAAATCTTATTGTCAATTAGAAGTTTTAAGAGACACTGTTAACAGATGTATTTGAGGCAAGTTCATGAATTCAAAGGGGCACCAGTAGATTCATTTTCTGTGTCAATGAAATGTCTCAATTAAAACGTGCACTGTATGGAGAAACTAACAAGTTCAGTAGAGTACAGGATATTGTCAGTTCTAGTCAACACTAGGCTTCTGTACACTACCTAAAATTCTTCAGTACTACTGCTAAAGAACAATTTCATATACAGTACCTAAAATTCTAAGATTCTAAGATTGTATCTAATTTGCATCTAGCAGATAACCCATAAACTCACATAATGAATCAACTTTTCAATAAGTAATATTATAATCATTTGCCCACTGGGGTCTGGCAAGGATTCTTCATAGCCTCCATAATCCTGCTGTGCAACCATTCACAGGATGAGCACAAGATGCAAAAGAAACTATCTACTGATAATGGCAACATCAAAACTACAGTAAAAATTAATATATCCATGATAAATGAATAATAAGACCAGTAATCTATAAATATCTAAAACCTTACAGGGCAAAACATCTTTTGGGATGAGGGCAATTGCCTTCCTGCACTCTTCAAAAATGAATATTGTATATGAATTCTTAACTTTCCATGCTTTTAGATATGGCAATTAACTATACTGGTCTGTTTTTTCCAAAATTTCTCTACATAAGGTAAATTCATCATTTATGTGCTTAAGCTAAAAAATTAAGTTTTATGATTACTAAAATGCTGCTCGTGAGGGTTGAAAAACTAAATTTGCACTGGAGACAGGGCCCATTGAGCATTTGAGAGAACAGTTGCTAAGTAGAAGGGTTACTACACAATTTTACCCACAAAACAAGGCATTTCCATCAGGATTAACTCCCTTGAACTGGGGGTTAGTATGAGGCTAACAGGTGTTTGTTCATCAAAAATGACCAAACATGCATATGTCCAAGTCTGTAATGTCATGCTGCAGAGATAAGGTGACAGCAAGTAGCCAGCCATTCACTAACCACTGGTGTCTATGTCTCTGGTCTGTTACTGTCAACAATCAATGAGAGGAAAACATATGGAAGGAAAATAAATAGATGCTCAAATGGCACTACTAATCACAGAGAAATACTTTTTTATCCTTTTAAGCCTACCTTTCTTTCCTGCAGATAAAGCCCTATGAGCATCTAAGAGCACACCTATTTGAAGGAAGAAGGAATCAACAAAAAACCTAAGGAAGACCAAAGAAAAGATTTCTTTGACTTTTCTGCTTCTCTTTATTTGTTACTTCATTCTGATAGTCACTGATGTGTGATTTCTCCCTCATATCTTGTTAACCATGTTGTCCCACAGGGTTTTGTCTACCAACTACTCTCTTTTAGCTGTCTATAAATGATCTTTCTTTAACCTCTAACCCTATTCATTCTTATGGCGATGATTCCACCATACATACTTCACCTCACTTTCCCTCCAGTACTGACTCCAATATTCACTTTTTTCGTACAGTGAACAAATATCCTCTCTTAATTCTGATCTATGAAGAATCATGAAATGAGAAAGTAGTAGCCTTGTTAAACTCAACAGTGCAAAATTGCAGTTTCCATAAATAACTTATCTCTAAATCTCACTTTTTTCCAACAACTTAATTCTAAAACACCATAATTCAACCCTGTAACATCATAAGTACGTTAGGCATAACCATATCCTACACTCTATCCTGGAAACTCTACATAATGAACATTATGAAATCTGCTTCCTAAAAGGTTGGCTGTTCTCCAAATGCCATAAATTATTTTCCTTGTAAGCAGTTAAATTTTCCTATGATGAACACTGTGGTAGCCCTGCCCTTTGGCAAATTGGTATGAGCAGTAGATAGAAGTAGTAGGTAGAAACATTAGACAGCAACAACAGGTAGAAACATTATGTAGATGTAATAGGGAAGAATAATCGACGGAAGCATTACACAAGAGTTGCCCTCTGCCAATGGCCTGTTAAGGATGAGGCACTAAAGGCTAAGAAGCAGCACTGGAATTCTTCAGTTACGGTGACTCTTTTGCCATGGACACCCCCAAAAAAGGGACTTCCTAGAGATATAGATTAGATAGATAGCAGTTATTCCATATTTGCAGGTGTCTCATTCACCCCAGTATAAAGTATTATTTACATACCTGGGGTGGCTTTTTACCACCTTTAACTTAGTCTGAGTAAAATAAAAAACATTCTTTTCTGTCTGCCATGATGTTGCTGCTCCCTAGATATCTCTATTAAGAGGTAAGCTACATGAGGGTTGTCTGTTATGATGTCTCCTCTTCTGGAACTGTGAAGCTTTGGAATTCTATTTCTTTGGTCTTTCCCATTTCCTATAACCTTTCTACCTTTAAGGGTCAGTTCTACTAACACCTAAGGGGCTAAATCTAATTTCCTGCCTTCTTTTTCTCATACTTCTCATTTTCTTTTGATGTGAGATAGCTTTTGTCCTTGCCACATCAGCTACTATATACAGTACATATATCCCATGTTCACCTATATAACATGGCTTTAGAACCAATCACTTCATTACCACACTACACACAGATCTCACACAACATTTCCTAGATGGCTTCAACCAACTACAAACCTCCTCAAGCAAGGTACTAGTGGCAACAGATATCTATTCATTTTTCATTTACATATTCATAATTGCCCCAGCACCCATTTCCTTACAGGGTCTTCATGCTACCCCCAAGACCCCTTTTCCATGAGCATCTGTGGCTCAAATGCTGTACTACTTTCAGTATCAGGGAAATAACAGACTCCTTTGGAATGGGAAGTTCTTCAATGAGAATGTACTCCCTTTTATCTACAAATGATGATACAGTCCAACCAAATGTTGACTTTTCATTCTTGATGTAACCACAGGGAAGAAGACTCTGGTATAACCTGGTAACAGACATCAATGAAGCATATGGCAGTCCCTAGCATATCCTCAAACAAAAGATACTTGACACCACTCTCCATAATGATGAAAAAAGTGATTGATCAACTTCATAGTTGGTCTTCAAGTCAGAGTCACTCACAAAGGTTTCATGTCCAAAACCCTTAAGCTCTACAAAGGAGTAGTTTAATCTACAACTCTTCAATTTCCTCTTGTATGACCTCCCAGTACCTCCAGGAGATCACAGTATGGAGGTCATCTCATATGGAGATGACCATACATCACATACAGCACCATGACACCATAACAGCAACAACAAACATGCAATACTACATTGCACAAATGGAACAATGGCTCATCCCGAACAGAATGTCAGCATTCCACAGAAGTCTTGCATCTGCCCCATGAATGGCCAATCACTCCCACTTGACAAAACATGAACAATTCTAGGAATCACCCATAAATACATGACATTCACTCCCCACACCAAAAACAAAACAACATTAGGATAACTTTCAAGTATATGGATGAGATACATTTCATAAGTTATTCATATCTTACATAAGATTAACACTATATTATGCTTCTCAAGTTTGGTCACCACACCTAAAGAAGCTATCTATCTACATCTTTGATGTCTGTTCCGTCCAGAAACTCCTTCAAGGGAGTGGCCATGGCAAAAGCTTCAGTAACTGGTAAACTCTGGGTAACAGAGGACCAGAATTAAGGGAGCTGGGTTATAGGGGAAGGCTAGAGACTTGATTTGCCCATCTAGGTAGAGAGAAGAGTGAGGGGTGACATGATCACAATCTTTAAGTCTTTAAAATAGACCGATGTTATAGACAGTGAACAATTCTTTAAGAGATGTAGATCTAGAGCAACCAGAGGATGTAACATGAAATCAAGCAAGAAAATTTTTAAAAAAAGATATAAAGAAATACTTTAGTAAAATAGAAGTGAATAAATTAAATAAAATGACTGAGCACTTGGTTAATGCCCACAGGATATGCAAATTTAAAAAGTTGTATGATAATAGAGAATATTCAAAAGATGGGGCCCCACAAGTGTAAAACTCCCTCTTTGCGCAGAACAGTTACATAATTACAAAAGCAATAAACAAAATAAGTGCCCCAAACACTAACTGCTGCCAGATCTGGATGAATCCTAAGCTATGCCTCACCTATCAGGTCACCCACCCCATCAAAAACAAATATAACAAAGCTGGTAATCACACAAAACAGAGCACTCTAAGCAATCACTAACTCCCTAACAACCATAAATACTCACCACCTACACAACAAAACAAAGATACTTCCAGTACAATCCCATCTTAATATGTTTAGTGCTCAAATTTGTGCAACAGGACCAGACCCTTCCCATTCAAACCACTCCATAGCTAGCCATCCACCCTTTAGAAGATACAGAAAAATTTACCCCTGCTTTACACAAACGACCTATACTCAAAGATCCCTTCCCCCCTACCTCCAGCAAACATATTGGTACAATAAGTCATCTGCATATCTAAACAGAGACAGGAAAAGCTAACCCCTTCATTGTACCATGTTACTATCATAGTATTACTTAATACAGTGTGCTGTGACACCATCATAAGTCTAAACCTTTGCATCTTTTGTTTAAATTGCTAGCTGATGTATAATACCAAACGTTATCCATAAATATCACTAAGAACCTAAAAACACAGATGTAAAAAATATCATACTTCACAGATAACCCTAAATCATCATAGAAAATATAAATGCATTATCTTTCCAGAAAACATAATTTAATTACCTATTTGTACTGTATGGGGAGGAAGTTTTATGCTTGTGGGGCCCCATCTCTTGAACACTGCTATCATGCAACTTCTTGAATTTAAGTATTCTGTCTGCATTAACCGTGTACTCAGTCAATCTGTTCATTCATCCACAACTCTCATACAATAAAAGTATTTCTTTGCATCCTTATTAACAAGTTTCTCACTTAATTGCATGTTATGTCCTTTGGTTGCTCTGTCCCTACATCTTTCAAAGTACTGTCACTATATGGAGTCACTACTGTAAACAAATTTACAGTAAAAGGAACAATTACTTCAGTATCATCTTTTTATAATTTTGATTAAAAGGTTATCTTTTTATTCAATCATGTAAATAATGTCCTGTCTATGTAAATAAGTAAATATGCAAACATTGCACATAAATATAAAATATAAATAAAAGTGATGTCAATGATATGTAAAATATAAGTAAAATTATGTAAAGAACATGTAAATGATATGTATGAGATTTGTTAAATCACTCCTTGTAAAAACACCATTAAGTGTGTAATGTGTTTCTGTGTATGTAAAAAGAAATCACAGAAGAATCAAGAATCATCATACGATTACATTAATGATGAAGATCCTTGCCACCATCAAGGCCTGCCATTTGTCAGCTGAGCACCATTCTACACACACAGAGAAAAGTATAATACTTTTGTGGGTATTTTCTTCACATATACATAACATGAAATATTTTGCAAGGTTGATTTTTGGGGAGATTCTTTTTCTAATTTTTCTGCATGGAGGAACAACCATTTCAGAAAGAATGCACAAAAAAGGGTTAAGTAGGCACATACATTATCTGAAGCTTCAGAAAATAAGTCTCAAGTAAAAGTAAAAACAATTTCTCTCATAAAATTATAAGACTATCACACAAAAATAAGAAAACAACAGGAAAACAAGTGAAACAGGCCTCACATTTCCCTTAATTCATACATTTTGTTTTAATGCAATTGGCTTTTTATCATCAAATACACTAACATCTGGATCACTAGACTCCTCATCACTAAGGGGCAAATACTGCCCAAAGTCACCTACACTCAGCAATCTACTGTAACCACCATAGATCACCTGAAATTTGATTGTTGGTGTAAAACATGCTATGTAGATCTATGTGAGGTTTCCCTTACTAGGCAACATAGATGTACATGAGGTCTGGTTAAAGGGTTAAAACCTCATGTGATGTTAGCAGCTGTCAATGGATACAACATTACTGGCTACCGGCCTAAAACTTGTTGACTGCAAAACTGCCCTGTTAACTAGTGCAGGTATAGGTTTCCTTACTTCTAAAATTTTCTGAATTGCCTCAGCTGGAAAAAAAAAAATTACAACAAGGTAAAGACTGCAAATTTTATCTTTACATGGGTTTGAAAACTGTTCAGCTTAACTAATTGCTCATAGTGGGATAGAATTTCCTTAACCTTAGGGAAGATCTTAGAGAAGAGTGTCAGTAAACTATCATAAGATGTGTTAAATAGGGAATTCACATCCAACAACTGGCTGGCTTTGTCTTCCATGCCAGCTAAAACTCATTTAAATTCAAATACAGTAATCCCTCGATTTAATGGACTAATAGGGAGGAGGGGGTGTCAGTTAATGCCAAAAGTACGTTAAATCGAATGTAACCATTTTTTGATACAATATATAATATACAGTAATACAATACACAGTTCACACGCTTTCTTTTAACTCTTCTATCACTTGATGCCATTTTGAATTATAAGGATTGCAATATTATCTAAGAAATAGTCACAATTCTCTGTATACAACCTGACCTCACGGCAGCTTGAGGTCGACTGAGACTGAAACAATGCAACCAAAAACAAGTGCAATAAGAAATGTGCATGGTGCGGCATTTGAGATTTTTTTATTTGTATTTTTTCAAATGTTATTAATTAATGTATTATTATTTGCCTGGTCTGTTAAATCCAAAATCTGTTACATCAGGGTCCATTGAATCAAGGGATTACTGTACAATACAGTTAAGTCTGTCTTTGTTCACATGTGGACTTTAGGTACACCATAACTATTTGAAATCTGTCATACATAAAAGATGCTGAGAATGTTGGTCAAAAAGATTTCCCTTGCTACTAGACAAATTGATATGGTAGGTTAAAGAAAAAAATACTGCCCCCTTGATAATATTAGTGCTTATTTACAAAGTTCTGAGATGTCTTCCGTAAAAGTCAAGAATAAGTGCCTCGTCTCTTTGGGTACCTGAAGTCAAAAGAATCCTTCTCTCAAGGAAGAGAAAAGGATTGAGGAAAAGTCTGAAGATAGTACACCCATGCTCCCCTGGCGAATCATGCCCATCTCAAGCATGTCATTAGGCTGTTGCTTTTCACAGTGTAGCAGAACACATGAATCTCTCTTTAACACAAGATTAAATGGAAACTTAACTTTCCTTTCATAAGAAACAACTTTCTTTTAGGATCAGCTGAATCTGAACCTTCCAGGCAGGGAATGAAAGAATCAGCCTCAGCATCATCTAAAGAATTAGGATGTCAGAATAGTCACCATTCAAACCAGATGCTAACTGATCCATTTCCAAGATCTCAAGATCTTGCTCTGAAAAGTGAGGCCTTCTTAGCAGCCCAACATTTCTTAACATACATTAAATCGGTAATTATCAACTGGGTGCCTAAGGGACACCAGTGTGACTAGAAAATATCTTGTGAACAGACAATGAGAACAAAGAACAAAAATACATCGTGTGACATATCAAATGGTGTGGTCATGTAATTCTGTAATATGGGAAAAACAACTTTTATTCTTTGGAAATACATAAAAAAATTTATGCATCAACACAATGCCTTATGAAAACAAAGAAATGCAACACGACCTGGTCATGTTGGAAATCATGTAAAGCCACTTGAAAGTCATGAGAGAAAACTTTGAGCTGTATTTTCCTTAACATTCTGAGGACAATATGAGGAAGCAGAAACTGATCACACATCCTTTTGTTCCAGTAAATATGGTAGGATGAAAGCTGTCAAATTTGGAAAATGAAATAACTCCTCAAACCTCATTGTGAATCAGACCTAAAATCAGTCCTGAATGTTCAGATTTTTGGGCCACTGTGTATAAAGATAAGTATCATCAGAGCTAGGCCTCACAAATGATCTGAGTTCTTGAGGGTATGCATAGCACTTATCTTTCACAGTGAGCCTTCTCATACCTTCTGAACATCAATAATAAAAAGTTCTCAAAACGAACCCTAAGCACTGTTCAGACATGTGAAAGGCTACCTGCAATGAAGACTGTTGAAGCCTGATTAAATCCTTTTGGTGCTACTTGCATCGGTCTTTGCCTGTGCAGCTGGGTGCTACTGCTATCAATCTACTCATGTAATTTCCTGCTACAAGATGGATTCCCTGTCTGTTGCAGGCTCTGATGGTTGGCCAAAGAAGTCACCCTATAAAATGATTAAGTCACTGGAGCTGTCTGGAGGCCTAAGGAGCCTGTTAGTATCAATGGTGGTGGATTACCACTTGTACTGTATAGGTAGGGAGCTTTACACTCATAGGCCCCATTTTTTTTAATACCCTCTACTATCATACAACCTCTTGAACTTATGTATGCTATCTACATCAACCATGTCCTCAGGCAATTTGCTCCAGCCATCCACAACTCTTTCACTATAAAAGTATTTCTTTACATCCTTATTTAAACGTTTCTTAATTTCATGATATGTCCTCTGCTTCCTCTATCACTACATTTCTCAAAATACTGTCCACTGTCTACTTTGTCATTCTCTTTTAAAAAGTTAAAGGTTGTGACCAGGTCAATCCTAGCTCTTCTTTCTTCCAAGGTGGGTAAATCTAAAGCTTTCATACCTTCCCTTTAGCTTAGCTCAAATAATTATGGTATCATCTTTGTTGCCCTCTTCTAGATCTTCTCTATGAATTCTTTGTTCTTCTTTAGGTGTGGTGAGAAGCGTATTTTAGTTTTGGCCTTATATAAGATATGAAAAGCTTGCTAAATAATTCTTTATCCATATACTTATACTTGAAAGCTATTCTGATATTAGCAAGCAAACAATTTGTCTATTTAGCTATTCTCCTAATATGGGACTCTGTCAACATGTTAGGGATGATGTCTATCCAAGTCCCTCTCACACACAGAATCTTCAATCTTATTCCTATACGGTTATAATAATACTGAAGCTATCCTTTGCTTTGTCCAATGTTCATTACTTTACATTTGATAAGGTTATATTTCATCAACCACATTTCAGACCAACTTTGGAGTCTGTCTAGGTCCCCTTGTAAGATAATACAATCCTCTTTGCTTTTCACCTCTCTCATGACTTTAGCATCATCTGCAAACTTACTCAAGTAGGATTCCATACATTCAGGCAAATCATTAATGTAGATCAAGGAGAGTAATGGTCCGAGAACAAATGTGGGCCTTTTCTTGGGACTCATCACATCTGTGGCACCCACCACCATACTCCCTCTTCCCATATTTAGGAATGGCCAATCGGGTAAATAATGTATATTTCCTAAGCTAGAATGCTTAACTTTCATCTCCATTAAACAGGAACATAAATTTCATAATGCTTCTGTAAAATGGATGTTTTCCAAAGGAAGGAAAGAACAACTTATCTCTTATGAAATGAAAAACATCATATCAGCATAAGTAAACAACAGAAAGCCAAGTGAAATAGGCCTCAATTTTCCCATGGAATAAATACAAACTTCTGGTGGAGGCATAATGCTCTGATAGCTCAAAGTGTTACATACCATTGTGTTGAAGAGTCTTGACACTCATCAATTCATTCATATCATGTTTTGATGCACTTGGTTCTTTATATCATCACTGAAAAGATTTTCATCATCAAATGTAGTATCATTACTACTTCTGTGGTGTAGTGGTAAGTGTTCGTGACCATAACACAAAGGCTCCTATCTACTGTTTCTAATGACAACTTCTACTAATGCTCCTACCTACTGCTTCTACCTAATAATCCTGCCTAAAAGTTCCTATCTACTACTGCTATCTACTGCTCCTACCATTTTGCCAAAAGGCAGGGCTAGCGCATAGTGCTCACCGCAGGAAAATCTAGAGTTACAAAGAATGAGTTGCGTAAGTTAAGTGTTGTCAAGTGTTTCATATGACAAGGGGAGATTGTATGTTTGTGGACAGAATGCTAATAGTCCAAATGTGAGGTAGAAAGAAAAGACAGCTACCTGGGTCAGAGGAGTGCAATTTGACAACCACTAAGCAGATGTCACTAACCTTCCTGATACCTAGGCAGATAGTGACATCTTATTCCTCCAACAGAATATCCAATTACTATGAGCAAGTGATCAAGAAAGGAAATGGCAAAAGGAAAGTCTTTTTGGCAGTCATTATTCTTTAGAACTGAAAGGACAACCTAAGAGACAAACCTCCAACCACAGGCAATGAATGGGTTTCATATATGAGAAGTATTCTTCTAACATATCAAGTGTGCCTGGAATATGAATGAAAAACTTGTACATCACAACTTCAGGTTAACAAATAATTAATTTATTTTATTTTCAAATCTGTCATTTGTTTTGACTTTCAGAAGGAGTTCCACATCCGGTGAACTGTGTGCAAAATTTTGATGAGAAGCATCTTGCATCAGAGAATCTTCAAGATCTAACTTAAACATTCAACAAAAGAAATCCTAGAGTTTTTAGTCAAGTCAGAAGCAGAAAAGCAATTATCCAATCAATTGGTGCATAAATTACAGAAAATGGTGACTTGGTTCACGACAATGAAGTCATGGTAAAGAATTTTTTCTTTGCATCTATATTTATGATTGAAGCTACAATTCAAGTCCTAAATCCAGTTTCATTGTTAGGAGAGAACGTCCTCCAACATAATGACATAAAACCTGAAGATATACTATCAGCAATAAATAGAACAAAAGTAAACAAAATAGCAGGCCCTAAGTTTTATCCAAGGACAATGTATAGTGTGAAAAATGAGATAGTAAAGCCCTTGATTGCTTTTTTCAACAAGTCACTAGCTGGAAGGAAAGTTCCAGAGGAACAAAAGTTTGCCAATGTAACACAGATGTTCAAAAAATGTAATTCATCACTGCCTGGAAATTATCATCTTATTATCTTTGCATCTGTAGCTGAAAAACTTACAATTACCATTGTATCGGACAAAATGGTAAATCACTTTAAGAACCACCGCTTAATAAACAATCCTCAGCACAATTTTCAGCAAAATTATTCAAGTCTGACAATCTCATTTTTCTTAGTGACTGACACATGGCACAGGCAAAAGATGCCCAAATCATGGTCATCTCAGTTAAAAGAAAAAGAAAAGAAAGCAGAACTTAATCATTTAATTAATCTACAAGTGTCTGAAGACTTGACTCTTAAAGAAATGTTATATAAACAGGGCAAGACAAAAGCAGGAAGAGAATTCCACAGTTTAACCACTTGAGGGAGGAGGAAGCATCATAAGAGCCTATCCTTAAGTGACTGTTCTCCACTCAGAAGTTGAGGGAAGCAGCAACAAAATGCATGTCACAGATCCAGACCCTGGGATAAGGATACATGCAAATATTCATAAGAACAATACCCAAAGCAAAAACTTTAGAACAGAGAGAGAGCAGCAACATCTTGTACAGAAACAAAAAGTTGAAGAAAGATGATGCTAAGAGAAATGATAAGGCAGAAAGCTTTTGATTCTACTCCAGATAATAGAAAAGTGGAGGATGAGCCACCACAAAATTATGAGCAGTATTCAATACCTGGGTAAATAAAACCTCT
>JAYMFT010034206.1:0-15871 GCA_038088735.1 Panulirus argus
GGCCCCGATCGCTCAAAATCCCTTTCACTCCATCCTTCCACCTCCAATTTGGTCTCCCACGTCTCCTTGTTCCCTCCTATATATATGAAACAGTAACTGAGAGATGCTATTGGCACAGTGATTGTATGCAGAGGCAACCACAGTAGTGTCACCACTAAACAATGGGAAGAAAACATTCACCCTGTAGACCTCAACAACTCAGTCACATTATACCCCCTATCTGATTATGCTACCTTCAAAGTCAGTGAATTGATTGCTAATACTAAGAACTTTAATGTGTATCTAGATAACTTTGAAGCACATCCTATTATTAACCATATAATTACAAAAGAATTATCAAGAAACAATAACTTAAGAAAAGAAAGGTAGTTGAACACATCTCGGTCCCCAGATGAACCTACCCCGCACAACCCCCATAGCTGAAGGATTGCGGCCAGTGTCCACTTAAGCATGATGGTGACAGGATGGAGTATGTGTGTTGGTGATGGGATTTAAAGACTTTATGACTTTTTTGCACCAGATGAAATGGATTGTCACTGTGAAGCATGTATTGAGAAATACATGTTAAATATGATTATCTGAACTGCCAAATCATAATTTCAATCTTCTTAACTGTCATCATGGACTAGCGTGATCAGCACATTAAAAAAAAGAAGAGAGACCTCAAGTGATCATAATGGAAGCTTATTAATGTAAAAGATATAAAACTAGACAGTTATTCAACTCTTCACTATATTATTGATGGCCGTTTATCTTTAAGAACACTTCATTACTTTATAATTATCTCTATTTCAATTACTTTACATATAATTGTCATACAGCAATATATATCTTTATGTATTATTGGATTCTCATGTCCCCCTTCTGCACCTCACCCCAACATCCCTCAGTTGGGATACTTTGACTACCACTGTTAACATCCCTCAGTTGGGATACTTTGACTACCACTGTTGACATTGGCACATGTACTGACTCACCTTTGAAGCAAGGAACATTACGTGTGCTGGGCATCTATTTGTTTACATCTCTGACACTTCGTACCTTTAGGCACTCCCTTAAGGGGATGGCCAAGACAAAAGAGTTTCCATAATTGGTGAACTCCAGTGCCACTTCTTGGCCTTTAATACCTCACCTTTAACAGGCCACTGGCAGAGGGCAACTCTAGTGCAATTTTTAGAGCTTTTACCCAATATCCCTACCAACTACTTTTTCTTAAAATGTCAACGTAATGTTCCAACATACTACTTTTACATAAAATGCGTAATGTTCCAAGCTACTACTGCATAATGCTCCTTGTTAATGTTCTTACACAATACCTCTACCTAATGTTTCTACTTAATGCTCCTGTCTAGTGCCCCTACCTACTACTTATGGCTATTTGCTCCTACCATTTTGCAGAAAGGCAAGGCTAGCACATAGTGCTCACAGCAGGAAAATCTAGATTTACAAAGAATGAGTTGTGTGAGTTAAGTGTTGTCAATCGGTATATGTGACAGGGAGAGATTGAATGTTTATGGATAAAATGCCAGCAGTCCACTGATGGGTGAAGAAGAAAGAAAAGACAGCTGCTTTGGTCAAAGGAGTGCATCTTGACAACCACTGAAGTGCTGGCTAACTACACAGCCATCACTAACCCTCCTGGTACCCAGGCAGGTAGTACTGTTAATGTACCTCCATGGTTGGTGGCTGCCAACGAACTACTCGTTACTACACATGCAGGCAACTGTACATATATACAAGATTAAAAGATGGGGCAGCATAAGTGTAAAACTTTCTCCCCATAGCCTTAAACATTTGAGGTAATGGCTGTAATTAGTTACCTGTCTGGTAATGCTATTAACAGAGTGCTTATTTACTGAATGTTTTGCATGCACATGGGTGAAGGAGTTTATCAGATCTTAGCTTGACTTGTTAAGGGATTTTATGGTATGTATTCAAGTATGATAAAATGGGTAAGGTACTGTAATTTTCTTACACCTGTGAAAAAGTAGTTTCATGAAGGCTTGATTGGGACACCTTAGAGTTGATTGACCATCACAAAAGTTCTGATTTTGATTGTCCCCAGTCTGTAGTACATCCAATGTGAGATTTACTCTGTTGATAGTACTGAACTGATCAAGATATTGTTCATCATGCCTTGAACTGGAAATGAATATGTTCATCTCTCCACAAAGTATTCAGGATCTTTCATCAGCCCTTGAACATAGGATGCTATGCATCTGACAGAGTTGGGTATTTTTAGCACAAAATAAAAGCTAGCAGTACTGTAATACATAGCATCATAATGGAAAGAATTATATAGCCAGATGGATGGAGATGAAGAGAGAGAATTGTGTATGAAAAAAGAATTCTTTAAGCTTCCAGCCATTCTGATGTATCATTGGAAAATGCATAAGGGAAATTGATTTTGTATCCTCACAACTAGAGAAATTACAATAACTTTTTTTTTTTTGACAGTGCCTTTTTTGTATAGTAAGAAACCTTATACAGACTGAATTAAGATATGATCAAGATATGATGGCCCATAAGTTATAGATTGAAGATTTGCATGATGCTTGAACGTTGCCAATTGTGTAGGAATGTCATCTGATGAAGCAGCAGACGATACCTTCTCTAATGCAGATTTTATTAACAACTGCCATATTTCATTAAACCATGCAAATGCTATTGATTTATAAGGTAGAAATGAGGCAGGTTTCAAAACCTGGATGGTACTTTTTAAAGTTCAAACTGTTATGAATACCAGTATTGCTAGTTTTTGAAGGTTGAGATATTAGTTGTTTGTTTAATAATTTTGGAGATACATGGTATCAAATAAATATTTTATTCATTTTTGTAATTATTATGTAAACAGATTTTGCTGATATAGGATATCATAGACATTAACAATCCTCTCCACTTAGATCCTAAGAAACTTACAATCATTGCTATGATGGTGTTTAACTGCTGTGTTTGAACAGGGCCAGTCACTGCCATGTCAGAGACCCCAAAGGGAAACAGTATATTGGATATTAGATTTTTTACTATTTTGCTGGTGGTGTACTTTGATGTGATGATTACCTGAAATTGCATTGTATTAACATTGTAGAAGTACTGTCTGCATTGGATCATTAAATTGAGAAAAGTTAAGTTTTATGATCTTTATTTTCCATAGCTATTTTTTTTGTGTAGTTTGGATAATGTAGTTAGTGTCTAATTTGTTCAGTGCAAATAGCTTTAAAAGTGTAATGCTGTGAAAGGAAGATGATGTAATTGTAGTGATTTGTACTACTCCAGATATATATTTATAAATGCCTTACAGTGTTTTGTGACAAAGTGACCATCAGGGTTGATTTGTATTAAGACATTTGTTTTGTTAAAGAAATAAATTGGAACCTATAATCAGATTATTATTAAACATATATGCTGAGTTAAGAACAGCTGGTCGCTAGCATTGATTTGATGTAAAGTACTTCCCAGGTCTGATTAAACTTGTATTTCATACTTGTTCACCATTTTCTGCATGAGCAAGGTCATTAATTTCAGCAAAGAAGATTACCTCATTTGGTTAAATCAACTTTCCTGCTAATCTTTAATTTCTTGTTTAGGCATTTGATTTTCTTTTTTTTTATGCTTAATCTTCATTTCCTGCATTAGCGAGGTAGTGCCAGGAACAGATGAACAAAGGCTGCATCCGCACACATCGATTCTCTAGCTGTCTTGTGTAATGCACTGAAACCACAGCTCCCTATCTACAACCAGGCCCCACAGAACTTTTCATGGTCTACCTCAGATACTTCAACACAGTATATCACATTGTTGCAATTCACTGTAACCCATGAACACCTTTCACCCTTTTGCATGTTCAGGCCCCGTTTGTTCAAAATGTTTTTCACTCCATCTTTTCATCTTCAATGTGGTCTCCCCATTCTCCTTGTTCCCTCTGCTTCTGATACATATATCCTCTTTGTTAACCTTTCCTCACTCGTTCTCTCCATATTACCAAATCATTTCAGCACATTCTCTTCAGCTATCTCAACCACAGTCTTTTTATTACCAAACCTCTCTCTTACCCTTTCATTACTGTCTATCCATCTATCTATATCTCTGTTGCCCTTTCCCTTTGGGAACTCCCTTGAGGGACTGTCCATGGCAAAAGAGTCTCCATGACTGCTGAACTCCAGTGCCGCTTCGTAGCCTTTAGTTTCTCACCCTTAGCAGGCCACTGACATGGGGCAACTCTAATGTAGTGTTTTCAGAGGCTCCTACTTGATGTTCCTACCAACTACTAGTGCCTAATGTGTCTAACTAATAATCCAGCCGACTAATTCTACCTACTGCTCCCAGCTAATGTTCCTACCAACTATTTCCACCTGATGTTTCTACCTAATTCTCCTGTTTAATGTTCCTACCTACTATTTCTATCTGTTGCTCCTAACATTTTGCCAAAAGGCAGGGCTAGCAAATAGCACTCGTCACAGAAAAATGTTGAGTGAGAAGAGTGTTTGTCAAGTGTTGTGTGTGACAAAAAGAGATTGTATGTTTGTGGACAGAATGCCTGCAGTCCACGTATGGGTTAAGCAGAAAGTAAAGACAGTTACTTTGGTCAAAGGAGAGCAGCTTGACAACCACTGAAGTGCTGATTCACTATGTAGTTGTAACTGACTCTCCTTATACACAGGTGGGTAGTACCGGTAATTACTTACTTGATCAAACAATCTGACACCACATATCATCCTCAAGCATTTCATTTCCTACACATCTACCCTCCTCCAAACAGCCTTTTCTATAGCTTGCAACCACATGATATTGCTGGAGATACTGTTTCTTCAAATATATCCATTTTTGCTCTTACAGATAACTTTCTAACTTTACCACACATTCTACAGTGCTCCCAAAACCTTCATCCTCTTACCCACCCAATGACTTAATGATTCCTTTCACTGCTATGTTCACTCACACCTCAACTGACCTTTCCCTTAACCCTGTGAAACCTAATAAGCGTGCTTTTTTTCACATTTACTCTCAACTTCCTCCTTTCACACACTCTTCCAAACATGGTCACAAACTACCACACTTTTTCACTTGAATCCACAACCAGTGCTCTCACATCAGTAAAAATCAACCAACCCACTTTCCTGGTCCTTTTATCCCCTACAGCCAGCATACATGCCCCTCTCTACAAGACTCTTGCACTTTCCTCCCTTGCCACCCCATTCACAGACAGATTTAACAGCCATAGTGACATCATACACCCCTGCCACAGACCAACCTCCATTTGGAACCATTCACTCTCCAGTATTCCTACTGGTACACATGTCTTACACCATTGACAAAAAACACTACTTTTAGCAACTTTACCCCAGAACGTATATTAAGACCTATTGTGTGCTTTCTCATAGTCCATAAATGCTACATACAAATCAATTTGTTTCTCCAAGTATTTCTAACATGCATTCCTTAAAGCAAACATGTGATCCACACATCCTCTACCACTTCTGAACCCATCTGATGCTCCATACATGTTTTTATCCTTTCAATCAATACCCTCCCATGCAACTACCAGGTATTTTCAATAAACTTACACCTCTGTGGTTTGAACATTCACCTTTATCCCTCTTGCTTTTATACAATGGCTTTATACATGCATTCTGCCAGTCCTCAGGCACCTCACCATGATCCATACAAACACTAAAATTTCTTACCGACCAATCAACAACACATCCACCTCCTTTCTTAATAGATTCAACTGCAATGTCATCCACTCCAGCCACCTTGCCTCATTACATCTTGTGTGAGGGTTTCATCACTTTACATATTATCTATATATGTGAAGTTAACTCTCCAGAAATATAATACATAAGAATAAAACTTCACAGTTTTAAGTACAACATTATTAAAACTTACGTACCTCCTCCAACACACACGCATTCAAATATAACAACACCCAACTTGCAAAACCTGAACAGCATACCCAACTCCTATCTATGTGGAGATTGATTGCCTACCATCATGCTTAACTCAACACTTATCCCCAAGACCCATTAGGTGAACTTCTCATAAACCAACTGCATCCTTTCAATATCCTCAACCTAAGCTAACAACAAGCCTGAAGCCAACCTTGCTAGCAATGCACATAAGGGCACTTGGAGCACACCACATGAACTGTCCTTTGACCACTTGCCCATCTTGATATTCATCTTCCTAGTTCACTCAACCCACACAGCTGCCAAAAGAACTTATACAAACTACAGAACAGCAGACTGATCGACCGTCACATAGTACATGGCATCCAAGCTACAAAACTTCGCTCCAAGTGATTTTCCATCCCTAAATCATGTAATCTCAGTTTACAGCGAAAAGCACATATCACAAGGACATAGAAAGAAATATAACCCAAACTTCTTTCTACAGGTTGCAAACTTCATGAAATAAAGAAAACCACTTTCAAGACATAATAATGCAGGTTGCTTTTCCATGTCTAATTCTGGGTATCAACCATCCTTAAAGTAGAAAAATGGATTCATTATATGTCAAGACCCTTCATGTCTGTGAAATAACTACAACAGTAGAGACATTTAACACTTGCTACTTAACTGCCCCACACCTTCACCACATAGATACACTCACAGCATCTCTACACTTTAACCCTGCGTCCCGCCCAGCGGACCTGGCTGGATTTCTGAGTGTTGTGGAACCCTTACAGAAAACAGAAGCGACTCTTGGAGCAGGGATTGTTGTATTGTTGTAACCCTTTTGGGCAAAAAGCTGCATAATAGGTGATGTCTCAGTTGATGGATCCTAATCTCCTTTTCTTGAGTGGAGGCTGCTACAGCTGATACTCATCCCATCGCTTATCTTGCCCCAGCACTACCGCAAGCAATCAGGCTCCAGGGTCACAAAACACACACACATACATACACATATATTCATTCAATTTACAGTTACCTCAACAAATTTCTGTAAAAGAGTCCTGGTGTTGCCTAAGACCTCTTTTCAAAAGTTCCTATAGCCCAAGGCTGCAATGCTTCCAATTGCACTCTCAGTGCTACTGAACTCCTAAGAATTCACACAATCAGACGATTTCCAGTGATTACATAACTCAGGGGGCCCTTTCATACCACTTCCCTACCCCCTCATTCTTACTTGACGGAATAGGCCTTATGGAAAGATGACACTCCAAAATGTTGAGTAGACCATCATTGAGCCCAGGGACACCTCTTTACACCACTGGCTGCCTGCCTTTGTGATTAATGTTTCTGTGTTATGAGGAGAGAGTTTCTTGTATTCGTGTTACCTCCATCCCCTAATCTTATATATATGTACCATGCCTTTACACTTCTCTGTATACACTCACACTCACCCCAGCCCAAGCTAAGTACCCATTTATCGACCAACCCCAAGGGAGGGCGAACACCTGGGTTAGGTGTAGGCCAACTGCCACGCCCAGGATTCGAACTTATTGCATGTCCAAGATCCCGGACGGGCCCGTGATGACTTATGGCCAGTAACACTAAATACTGCATCACGGAGGGCCAGGTGTGTATGTATGTGTGTGTGTGTGTGTGTGTTAAACCTTATAGAGTTTGTGTTATCACATTATGAAATGTAATTTTTCCATATTGTCTCATGCTTGGAAGTGAATTCTAGTGATTGTTCTTCTATGTCTGGTTCTCTCTCCTTACCACGTTGTCTCTAGACGGCTTAATTTGTTCTCTTTATTTCCATGTATGCGTTGTCTCCAGATATTAGTTCTAGTATCCAGACTCTTTAATTGCTCCTATTCTCTCCATATGTCTCTATCTCTTGTTTTTTGTGTGTCGACATGTCTTTGGTCTCACCAGATGCCAAGAAGCATGTATGTTAACCTCATATGTATATGAAGTGTGTGCTGCACATATGGTCTGGTGCCTTTTTCACGGTATATTTGTTATCAGCTGGTATCCAAACGCATTATTTGTGTTGTATTTTCAGACATTTAGTATAGATGTGATAATTGAGCCCACCCGGTCATACGGAATTCACTATCTTATGTTACAGAAATTCTCTATTAAAATGAGTCTGGAGATGCGGCCCTGGGTCTGACAGGGTCACCTATTCAATGATTAAAGTAGTTTGTAGCATGCTCAAAAATATGCAATAAAGAACTCTTCGTGTACAAATTCGCAAACTGTTTTGCGGAAGTCACTGAAGCGTTCATTGGAGATTAAAGAACGACAGGGAAAGATGGCAGCACTAGAATATGATTTCAAGTGACTCATTAACCTGATGTTATCTGTAAATTCTAGCAAATGTGTTATGTAAGAATTTTAGGAATACCTGGAGATTTGTACAGTGGCAATTAATAAATCATTTGTAAATCGACTGCTAAAATCGGCCACTTGCGGTAAGCATTAAACCCATCAGTGTTGACGCTGAAATAATTATAATATACTCGATATGGTATATTTCATCAGTTTACCATGAAAAGTGCATCCTTTTTCCACGAATTAGTAAACGATTTTCAGGTTAACCGCCTTCAATTAAGTCGTATTTTCTCTCGGGGAAACGATGACTTACCTGTAAGAATAATTATAATAGTGGTTGATTTACCCATATATATATGTATTTTGTGCCTTTTCATACTTTTCTTGAACCAGGTAACGGTTTACATATTCGAAAGCTTTTCCTCGCTGCTTGATCATGACATGAGGGACACAGTAGAGGCATTCTCACGGCATGACTCACAGCCACGCCCCCCCTCAACTTTTGCCCTCAAGCACACAAAATTGTCACTTGTGACTGAAATATTCAAAATTAATCTTATTAAAAATGAGCTGTTCATTTAAAATTTTTTTCCTAAAAGTCTAAACAGAAAATAAAAATGGTCATTGTAAGTGCATGTATTCGAAGGCGTCAATGACATCATTCTCAAATGAGGAGACCTAACGCGGGGTTGCCAAATTTACGTACATGTGGCGGGAAGCGGCAAATGTTATCAGTGGCGGATACAATTATCACTTTTATCGTAGTACGCTTTAACTGTCCGAGTCGTCTGTCTTACAGGATAACGACATACTATGATCTGTCATCTTAATCTAATTAATGAAGTTGATTATTCTTGTATAATCCGACTGATTTTCCTATACAAAAATTATCAGAATAACTATTTCAAGTCGGTGATTGTAAATCACAGGTGGATACCGTTAACAGAATTACCTTTTTCTCTACTCAGGAAATCTTATTTGACGAAAACTAGAAGGTGGGCAAATAGAATTTTCCTCTGCATTATTGTAGTAGATTTGGCACATTTGCTAGGCGTGGAGGGATATCTATTTAAGTGTTCTGTTTCTAAGATGTTTTTCATAAATTTGCAATTTTCAATATCATAAGTATAATTTTCAAAGATCTTATGCGTTAAAGAATAGAGCTGTTATATTTTAGTCGCAAAATTCAATAGCATTTCACAGGGAACTACTTTTTGTTCCGCGCACCCACCCTTCTCAGTACGCCAAATGTTGAGAGTGGAGTAGCTTTCCTCTGGTCAGTGTTGCGGTAGCGTTGTGGTGGCAAAAGTTAAAAATATATGTAGTACGTTTGTACACATTGTTGTCATTGGTCAATATATTGATTGGATTTACCCCGAGCCATAAGGTAAGACAACTTACAAATTAGATTTTATATCCGTAAGGAGTACAAGCCGTTAGTACCGGTTAAAGTTGTAGGAGACACTCCCAACTCACCGAGATGGGACCAACGGCCCCTGCCCGTGAAACCTACAGGACGAACTGAATCATCTCGGTGTCGTATGAACAGAAACTATATGTGCATGTTTGATTCAGCATCATCAGAGTCGACAACGGCTAGATAGATCATATAACAAGATGTAATATTGCTGTTAAGCTGTTTCACTGTCTGTAGTTTAAGAGTGTATTGGAGGTATTTGTCATTCGGTGTATCACTTCATATAATCTCGTACGTCAAAATGAAGCAGAGGCATAGGTGATGGTACATCAGCAGTTATCTTTAGATGTATCGCACGGCTGACTACTGGATTGGTATTGTATCTATGCTTGTGCCGTTTATGTAACTTGAATCTAGAAATAAGTAGATTTATTGTGTTCTTGTCACATTTCAGCATAGAACAAATTGGTTTGATCAGTTAAGCAACCTTGAATATTCCATTAACAAGGTAACCTTAAGTTTAAAGTTTAGTGTACTTAGCTTGGAGAGTTCATGGTTGGATCCAAGTTCATTGCTCATGTCAACATTTTCAGCACAGATGAGGTTAATGGAGTAAGCAGATTATTTACGTTGAGTAGTGCTCTTATTGGGCGATTAGTAGTGTTATTAAAATTAGCTTAAGTATATTTTCTTGTGCTTGAAGTTGCATTCGTAAGTGCTCAAAGGCTGTATTTACAGGTTCGTTGATTTTCAAATATAAAGTTTAAACATTGTGGACTGACTTAGAATAGCTGTCTCATTTAATTAAGTGAAGCCTGTATAATCTTTTGGTAGGCCTCTCCCAAACTTGATTTTCTTTCTTTTATCAGAAGTGGTTACCGGAAATAGTCAGTCTTTGTACACATACGCTTTTGAAACTTCATCTTTCAAATTCCATATTCTTCATTGAATCTTTCAGTTTCTCATTTTGTGATATACCCTCGTTCTTTTTTTTTTCATGTTAGTAAATATAATCATGTACCACCCGTTTGCGATCGGTAGCAGTCTTACTACCTCAAAAAGTTCAAGAATTACGAAGGCATATTCATTTGAAAGCTACTTTGTCATAATGATAACGGTCATCATTAGGTGGGTGTGGTTTCTATGAATCTGATTGGCAACAAGAAAGTTGAAATTGATTGTACTAGAATTACAAACAGAAGTATGAATTATTAGGTTAAGGATGTAAATGCTCTATTTTGCGAAATTAAACTTGCACAATGGCCTTGACATGTAATGCTAGTGTAGGACTAGATGATACATAAAGAACTGTCTATTGAATTCAGGCAGCCATTCAGCTGGAAGAATAGTTTAGAAATTACAGAACTGGGGGGGGGGGTCATAATAGTAACAAGTTAGTTCATTGCAAACTGGCGTGATATTTATTTAGGAATGATTTATATCAATTTTCGTAGGTAAGAAAAAAATGCTTATGGGTACTGGTACTAGTACCAAACACAAGTGAAACACTGTAGTGTCTTTAACAACACCCAAATACTATAAGATTATGTCAGTGCGTGGCCTAAGTTAATCTTGTATCGATAGATGCCAGTCCAAGTCTTGAATATGTTCATACTTTTAGCTCTCATTTTTGTGTACTTTTTTTATACCCGTTGAAATTAATAAGTTCAGTATACTTTTTATAGGAATTGTCTGTTCATCTTGCATCATTTTCCGGAATTAAGATATTAAAAAATGAATGTAACGTAAGCCACGTCTTTATCCGATTATCGTTACATGTACACATTTTTTATAGTTTCATAAGGTATCAAAGATCTTGGGATGATCTGTCGAATGAAATTTTGTTTTGATGAAGAATATTAAAATTACTTGACAGAACAACGTTGTGCATGTATTGTTTTACGAAACAGTTCTCAGAGGGCGTAAAGAATAATGTGAAAAGATATAAGCATTTGAAGTTTTGAAATTAACCCTTTTTGATCTAATTTGTTTTTCACAGTCCAAGATTTGGATAAATCTTTTGAAATATGATCTCTTTTACTTGTATTCGAGTCCATTGTATTTGGCCCTTAAGACATTGCCTAGTTTTCAGTAAAGGGCTTTGGTAAGCAAAATGTATTTATAGAAAGGTTTGCATTGGTTATACTGCGCTTGCGCAGCCGTCCAAATAAGCCCCGCCCTTTCTTGAGTCGGTTTTTCTGTAGCCTATTCGTTTGTCCATCCTTTGGCTTTTGGGATTCAGTGGAATCTCAAATAGACATACGTACTTTCGACGTGATTAGTTTCAGAATCATAATCGCGTACTTGGGAGGATCGTCTATTTCACCGTCCGGTTTGAGTCAAAGCCAGTGTTTAGGCACCCCCGTTTTTGCACTTTTTAGATATCTGCCCAGAGAAATGATAAAGTTTTCTACTGGAGATACCTGCTGGTAGTGACTTGAATTAAGAGTTTACGACCAACATTATTTACAGTTTTCTTGTTTGTTAGTAACTTTCGATTTTAGTGTTTATATTGTACAGTCTTTCATGCGTTCGTGGCAGTAAGAAAGTTATTAATATGAATTGATAATAATGCCTCAGTTATTCCAAGGGATTTAAACGAAGTAGCTGTATTGTGAAATCGTGCATGGAGAACTAATGAGAGCGTTTAAGGTTATGATGCCCTTAAAATGAATTTTGGCACGCGTCAGGCTGCTGCTGCCAGGTTTTCTCCGGAGATAGGCCATACAAGGATTAATGTTGAAATGATACATTCTTTCCTCAAACTGCGAAGCTTTGGCCTTATTTTCCTTTCGATTTACCCTCCTCTTATAACCTTTCTTCTTTTAAGAGAGAGATGTCTATAAACATGCGGTTCTTTAGTTACTAAATAATTTTCTTTTCAGCGAGATAGCCTTAAATAGGGCATGTTTTATACCTGCCATGTCGGTCAGTATATATATGCCTAGGGAGATAGCCTTAAATAGGGCATGTTTTATACCTGCCATGTCGGTCAGTATATATATGCCTAGGACCTCTTTTCCAGAGGCTTCTGCAGCCCAGGCTGTGTTGCTTCCGGTAGCAGAGAAAGTATGGACTCCGTAAGAATGAAAGTTAGTTGACGAGACTGCTCTTCCAATAATACAGCCTCGCCAAAGGTGAATGAACGACTTTATTTGCGGGATAATTTAATGCAGGCGGAGACTGGCAGAATTAACACACACACACACACACACCAGTGCACGGCTTCCAACAGCCTGGTCCTAGCCCAAGTACTAGGATTAGAAGGCCACGTACACCTAATTAAAATCATCAAAATAATAAATTAGATGTACAGAAATAATAAGGCTGTACACAATCCTAATGAATTTTAACAAGCTCGTGAAGTAAAATTCTATTGAAAACTTTCTAGAATACTGAAAAACAACTAATTATAAATCAAAATTGTAAAATGAAATAATTATGCCTAAAAAAGAATATGTGAAAAAAAGCTGACATCCGACCTATTCAACGGACAGTTTTCAAGGTTCTTACCAGACTTAACACTGGAAACATTAAAAGCTTTTTAGAGCCCTCATGTGAAAAAATGGAAGGCTTATCTTTGTAGGTATATAAAGCTTCCATGATTAGCACATCCTGTCCCCACGCGTTCCTGCTCTGTACGAAAAATGTGGACTCTGACTTGGGGTGATTGCTTGCGACTAATTGAAATAACCGAAAACGGTAGTTTAGCAATTAGAGCACTCGTTCGCGACGAACTGCCGAAATATTTAGATATTCGTCATTTCAGATGTCTCATTTTCAGCTTTACTTGGAAGCTATTGCAATGGTATCAGTATACAACATAGATGAACAATTTATACTCTCCTTGGCCTGAAATATCACTCCCTGAAGTTTGTAGATATTGTTTAAGAAAGGGTATTTTGATTACAGACAGTTCACTGGGATTTGTTGCAATTGAGGAATATAAAGTGCTGGTTACCTTTAATCATGCAAATTAGTACTGAGTTTGAGACTTTCATATCATTAGGTAAAAATTATTGCTTAGAATGAATTACTGATATATTTTAGTTGTTTCTCCTTATTGAAATTATGTCTTGGGAAAAAATGAGAAAGTATAATAGCTTGCATGTAATTTCTAACTGTTGAAGAATTTACGATAGATCGTGGATTATAATTCCATTGGTATTTTATGATGAAGTCGTCAGGGTTCTGTTAGTCCCGGGCTTGGTCCGGACTGCTGGGTTGGATGCCTTGATCATGGCAAAATGAAAGTGGGGCCAAAACATTTTCAGCTTATTAACATCATAAGTTTTGCATTTGTTTTACTAATAGTTAGGCTTGTGCAGAGTGTTCCCGATCATGCCTGAAAATTATCGAGAAAAAAAATTTTCTTTATAAACTAAGGAAACGAATGAGTTATATCATTTGCACCCTTACCTTCCTCACCTTATGATGGTTTTGAGGACTTATTTGCACCAATCCTCCCTACAGATGACTGCCACTCAGCTCTGTTCTGATTTCGCTTGTTATTTGGTATATGTTTATGGCTAGACTCATACCCCCCCCCCTCTCTCTCTCTCTCTCTTTCTCTCTCACGAGTAGTGGTTGGAAAGTTCACTGGAAATAAATGAACAGTATTATAGTGTATTGAGGTAACCGTCGCCTTTAAGGGCAACTGTAGAAGTTTGATGTTCAAAGATTCATTGCCCGTCTTGTTAAAAATCGAAATTACACCAGCTACAGGAATTAGGTTAGGTTTATGGTCGCGGACGAAATGTTTGCGTATGAAAATTCCCTTGTGACACAATAAACGTGGTAAAATAAAGTGCAGAAGTACAGTAAGAAACTAAACATTCGGGACCTAAAACTATTATTTGCATATGTTTATAAATTTCTGTCCAGTGATTAGAAATTTTCAATAATTCGTGTGATGAATGTTAACCAAATGCATCCGTCCAGCCAGGCAGCAGTGGTTGCAGAGGCATGCGAACCATGGACTCAAAGGGAGTGACAGACCGCAGCAGCAATAGGTGCAGCTTGGTCCCAGACTGAGCCGTCGAGTTAAACACGGGTCTCCCGAGTCGACGTACCGTATATAAAAAGTATGTGTTTGAAGCCAGATAAGAGAAATTTTGTGTTTGTATGGGTGGTTTTGAAATTATACTTTGCCGGTTTTCTGCATGTTATAGGAGTATTTGAAGCAACTTCAAAGTTTAGAATTCTGTTTGAAGTGTGCAGAGCCAGACGGATATTCCCGGTGTGATAGGTAACTTGGCATGGTGTGGGAGCTAGTGAAAGGTTGGTGGACGAGGCGGTGCTCGAGCTGCGCCAGTTCCACGTTCAGCGGCCTGCTTGGGAGTTAGTGACCGGGAACCCGTTATGCAGGATTAAAGATAATCAAGCCTTCAGCTGCTTCCTCCTCAACAGCCTCGGCTTCTTTTATTTTTTTTTTTTTCCAGACAGCAGGGATCGTGTCTTGAAAAGTTGGACTTTTCATGAAATAAGCTCAGTTTTTGCATTATCATAATTTTCTTACCAAAATCTGACTTTTTTTTTTCAGTTTGAAATTTGGATTTCCAGAGGAGTTACCAGCGCCAGAAGGAACGCTGTGAAGTAAACTTGGCTGGTGATCACCCCCGAGACAGGCTACCGCTTCCTACATATTTTGTGAACGTTAGCAACAAGTATTGGCCTGTTCCATTTCTGATCCAGCTAGACAGTAGACTTCTATACCTTCATGTTCTTCCATACTCCTGAAGCCACAAGTCTGCCATCACTTGGGTGATCCCAAGCTATGGGGGTAAAAGACTTTCAAAGGCTGTTCTAAAGTATTGCTTTCTACAATCATATGAGTAAAGAGATAATTTTAGAGTGTGATCGCTAGCAGTTAGCTGACGTAATGACATTATAGGCTGGTGTTGTCGACAAAAATCATGGCAGTGCATCACATCTTACACGCATTATATTGCATTCTCAGTTTTGGAAAGGCTAATTACCCTGCAGAAAGGTTGTCCAGGGTTAATTTTAGTTGAAAGAACATTCACCATGGAAACTGTACTTGTTTCTTTGCTTTATTGAAATGGCTGACATCAACGTGTGCGAAAATTTAAGCTAATTAGATGATACCAGAAGCAAATGTTTTTTGGAAGACACTGAAGATTCAGGTGTAGCAATCTTCTCTCTGATCACCAGTATGGCTTCCGTAAGGCGAGATCCACTGGTGATATTCTTTCCTATCTTACTAATG
>JAYMFT010034216.1:0-15871 GCA_038088735.1 Panulirus argus
AGAGAGAGAGAGAGAGAGAGAGAGAGAGAGAGAGAGAGAGAGAGAGAGAGAGAGAGAGAGAGAGGAACAAATCCCAGAAAAACGCGATGTTTTGGGTCCATGCGTGAGCGTGACCACACAAGCTCGCCGAACAACAAAGGCGGCCGACGCCCAACCACTCCAAGGCTTGAGGAAATTTACCCTGGAAGTCTGGCGTCGTGGAGTCACCCCGAAAGGCGAGGATCTTACATATTACGATAACGCGCGTGTCGGATGCATGAGCCCTGCCTCGCGGCCCCCGGGCAGGATGCAGCACGAGAGCGTAGCGTCATAAATTGATATTAAGATCTCTCGATTGCATGTCTCGGGGGTTCGTGTTCATTCCGCTTGCTCGACGTCAGTCATTACAGCTGGGTCGGGATTCGGTCCCATCGTCGTTTATGAATGATTTAACCGTGTGATTCGCCAGTCACGATTGTATGTACAGTCGTGAGCTATGGCCCTGGAGCCTACCCGATCGAAGCTGCGCCGAACCCTTATGTCTCGACTCGCAGAGACAAAGGGCTCGGTATACCTTGGTTCGACCGGACGCTCCGACAACTCAAGACATGTCTGAGGAGTTTTGTACGCGGCTTTATTGCTCCTGTTGCCCTGCTGTTGTTGCTGCTTCTGCTACTGTTGTTTCTCTGTTGTTGTTACTGCTGCCGTTCCTTCAGCTTTCTACTGATACAGATATGAATAAAGATACCGACACATAGATTGGGTAAAATTGTTTCATTTCACAATAATGTTCTTTTTCCTTATACTTGACCATTTCTGCATTATTGCCTAGTTTTGTAAACTAGTTTGAACTAAAGTAAATGTGCCTAAGTCATTGAGAGGATTCGAAGATTGACTGCAGATATGAATGGTAGTAAAAGTCATCGTGAATTGTAATTTTCCTGGCGTTAGGTATAAGTTATCTACGAACCAGCACGACCGTGTTCGAATCCCGGACAGCTTAGCAGACTTACAAGCGAACCCACCAATTGCCCTCTCGTATATATGGATATTTGATTTAAGGCTGGAATATAGAAACATGCACAAAGATAAAGTCCTGATGTGGGCACCAAAGATGTCCACAAGCCACCACAGGCCTGGAAACCACAAGGAAAGATACCTCAATTGATCTCTCACACAGCAAAATAAACGCGAGTGAAAATAGACCATCTTTATTGTAGCATCGAATCCGAGCCTTTCCCAACGTTCAGAAATCAGTTACGGTCCTCTCCCCATTTTCTTGGACAATGAATGACCTGACCCGTAAAATCAACGGAGGCAAGCGTGCAAAATCAATAGCTCTGCGCCAATAAACAATGTTCAGCGCTGTGCAAAATACAGTTCGCGAGGTGCATTTACCCCATTTGCGATGGCTTAGCAGTACCGGATTTCCATGAATACAAATGAACGCCTTACCATACATCTTTAAGTAAATAATGCCATTACCACAGCGGGAGAGTTCCTGGGAGATTCTGAGCCTTGCAGAAAGCCGTGGAAATATCCAGTAACGCGCTCAACATGTGGTTTCTGCGGAGGGTTTAATAGATTGTTAAATGTAACACTATCATATTGCATTATATTCTGTTTTATTGCAGTATGTTACATTATGTTTTAGAGGAACCTCTTATTGATCCTTATTAGTACCCAAGTCTTTCTTGTGTTTGTCATCCGTTGCGTTTATAGATGGAGAGTGAACAAAGTTATGATGATTGATTGCAAGTGCAAACGTATGTAAATAAATGTCAGTCATGCTCTATATAATATGATATACTGATTATGTCTTTCACATTCATATGGTAGATAACAAAATGGTATGATTCAGCAATGAAAAGAAAATCACATCCTACGGAATTAGGTAAATGTTCAGGCGTCCTGGAGACGATTAAAGGTAAATGTGAACATGACAGTAGAATGCAGAGCTGCAGAGATGGTTCGCCCACCCGCCATTCACCAACAGGTATTATAGTTTTGCAAATTACGTGCACTACCTCATCGCCGACCTGCGTGTGACGGCGGGGCGTTGAGAGCTGCATGGAATACTAATCGGATGAGCAGGATCGCTGGATCTGTATGCGACCAGAGGGATCTATAAATGTTTAATGGAACGCGCAAGAGGTTAATTGACCTCGAGATAGGGGTGTTACCGGTGTCAGCGAGAGGTCAAAGGAACCGGCAAGAGGTAAGGAAGGCCAGAGAGGGGTCGACAGAACTCGCAAAGAGGCCAGTGAGACCATCAGGCTCGAGAGGGAACAACCGTGCTCGATGAAAGGTCAGAATGATCCGTTAGACTCCGACAGGACCCGTTCGTGGCCGACAGGACTCGCAGTAGGACCAACCGGATCGACAAGAAGCCAACAGCAGGGGGTCAAAAGGAACTCTTCAGTGGTCAAAGAAAACCCCGCAAAACGGTAATAGAATCCGAGGTGGGCCGGACGGGACACCCACTAAGCACCGCTAAGACCTGTTAATGTCAGTTGACCTTGCAGGAGTTCAACTGATCCCACAAAAGTTCATCGGAACCCGCGAAATACCAACATGACCTACAAGAGATTTATTAGGACTCGAAGGGAGCCAGTGAAATCCCGCTGTAGGTTAACAGAACAGGTGAAGGCGCCAACGGCTACCCACAGGAAGCCGAAGGAACGGACGAGGCCAAACAGGACCATCGTGAGAGACCAACTGGACTCACATGGAGCCTTAAGAAGCATGCCAGACCCATAGAGAACAACAGGATCCTCAAAAAGTCAAGTAAACTCGAAAGAGATGGAGAAAACAGTTCGCGACGATGCGAGGCGCGTTCACTCCCTTTGCGATGGTTCATTAGCACCCGTATTAAAAAGATCAACAGCACCACGAGATAGGAACAGCACCTACAGAGTATACCAGAGGCAGAACTACAAGTGTACAATTCCCTCCTCATAGCACAAATAGTGCATTGCGATTTTCTCAAGAAACACACGCGTACTCTTCCACGGACAGGCCTCCATTAACTCACTCTTCATATCTGGCAAAAGAAACACGTAACAATCTCATCCTTAGTCGAGGCCTTGCACACCGACATAGACAAACACGCACGAGTCACACACACACACACACACACACAGTCTCTCACTCGAACGCGGCCGAAGAAGCAGGGATGAGAGTGAAAAGTAATCTGCTTGCTTGTCAGCAAATTATAGACCCTTTGCTTGCTTATTGATTTATCTTGCTTGTTGAGCTCGGAGGCCAGACGGTGGGGGGGGCTCTTATGTTGGCTGGTTGGACAGGGTTAGGCATGGTGACTCAATTCTCTCCCTCTCTATCTTCATTTTTTTTTTTTTCGTCTGTGTGCTTTCTTAGTCGAACGGAACAGCAGTAATGAAATCAAGCTGAGTTATAAGAGCACTGATAACGTCACTGCCGGGTGGCTGGTATTAATGACCATCCATGTTTTACTTAGTGATCGTAATAGATAATAAACAGATACGTGACGGGTTGGCAACGGACACCACCAGCATCGAGGGCCTTCCAGTGGTGGAAAAGCAAAGTGACCGGAGTTCTTCCAGCCGTGGCAGAGATAACAGCTGTCAAAGTTTTACCAGTGGTGGCAGAGGCAACGCGTTCATTCTCCCAGTGGTGGGAAGAGTGACTCGATCGAGATTTCGTCCGGAGGAGGCAAAAGTAACACGACTGAGGTCTTTTCTCTATTTAAGAGAATCGCTCTGTCACACACACACACACACACACACACACACACACACAGTCTCCACTAACATGCACAGCGTCTCTGGCTTTGTCTCCATACCTTACGTGATAGTGTGGTTGTGGTATTGTGGTGATGGTGGTGTTGGTAGATGTAGTGCTTATGCTGATGTTGGGAGATGTGGTGTTTGTGGCGGTGGTGGTGCTGATGATGAAGCTGGAGGTTGTGGTGAAACTAAGAGAAGGGAAAGAGATGACACATCGGTAGAATGCAGGTTCATTGCGGTTCAGCAGGTGGAAGGGTGGCACTATAATCAAAGTCATTTGGAAGTAAGACCAGTGCATAGGTATGCTCACAGCTTGTCATTACTGTGACGCAACCCCAGGACTTCTTTTACGGGGGTTCGAGACTGCATTCCACGCAGGAGCAGGGAGGCGATGGACTCCTTAGAGACGGGATTGGAGTCCTTTCCGTCCGCTGAGGATGATTCAGCGCCACGGAAGGTGACCTCCGTCGCTCGCGGTGTGACCACCTGCAGGAGGAGTTCGGTAACACCACTCTCTGCATGTGTGCCATGAAACGAGAGAAGGGTGGCGTTACCAGACTCCTCCCGCTTGCGGTCACGCCGCGAGTGAAAAGTCACCTTCAGCACCGGGGTACAGTCGTCTCGTCGAACAAAATCTCACTCCAAGGGAGTCTGTCCTTTCCCTGTTACTGATTGTAGAGCAGTCTTGAAGCTCCAGTTTCCCCCCCCCCTCCCCCACCCCTGCGGCAGGGTGTCCTGGAGTTATATAATAATGAATTACCGAGGGAAGGTTGCTGGATCTCACCGCACAAATGACTCACTCGTGAGGGACCCAAAAGATGCCAAATGTTTCCTTCAAGGATCTACAAGATCCTGGAGGGGGGGGGGGTCTCTTTTCGATGTACGAGGGCAGGGTGCTGCACCACCCTTTGGCAGGAGGAAGTGAGGAAATAGAGTTTTAATCTGTCGTGATGTGGCCCTTCATCAGCTTGGGAATCGGGCCTCTGTGTGTGTGTGTGTGTGTGTGTGTGTGTGTGTGTGTGTGTGTGCAGCAGCAGCAGCAGAGGGGAGGTGGCGAAGGTGGGGCGTCGGGAGATGGTTGAGGGGGTGGGTCTTGGGTTTGGGTGAGGGGGGGGGGAAGTTCCCCCCTCCCCCAAATACCAACGCCACCCAGTTATGACGTCAGATCTCCGCCTGCATATGCATGTGTGTGTGTGTATGTGTGTGCGTAATTACGTGTAAGTATTATACGGAGAGGGGGTAGTGCTCTTCAGAGACCCCGTCTCTTCAACTGTCTCTAATATGATACAACATTTTAAGCTTTTTGTGTGTGTTACTATGAGAGAGTTTTACACTCGTGTTGCCATGTCTCAACCTTGTATATATGCACCATGTCTCTCCTCGTATGTGTCCACACACACACACACACACACACACACACACACACGCGCGCGCGCGCGCACGCCATCTATCGACCATCCCCGAAAGGGAGGATGAACGTCTGGGTTTGTTATGGGCCGACTACCGCACCCAGAATCCGAACCCATGCGGGCCCAACCCCTGTAGGGCCCGTGCTGACTCATATAGTGTGTGTGTTTGTGTGTGTGTGTGTGTGTGTGTGTGTGTGTGTGTGTTATATCGACCCCAGTGTGTATTCAGTTACATCGAAGACATGCACTATTCGCCTTCGTGACCTCTGAACTTTGCCAGACTCTCATTTGCAACAACTGCTTTAGGATCATCCGCGACACACTCCATTGCACACAAACATTCTCCCAATTTGCTTATCTACTTCCCGGTAATTACCTTGAACTGTGTAGCCCAGTTGTGTCGAACACACATACACACACACACACACACACACACACACACACACACACACACACAAACTCACTTCTTTTAAAAACAACTTTACACAGAGGACAATAAGGTTATTTAAGATTATAATTTAATGATAATCACACACATAATACTCCCTCAGACTCATGACCCACTACCTACTTTGTTTTTTGTGCTAGGTCTGCTCCCTCCCTTGTCCCTCCCTCCCTCACTCCCTGCTGTCTCTCCCTCCCTCCCTCCCTCCCTCCCTCCCTTCCTCCCTCTCTCTTTCTCTCTCTCTCCCCCTCTCTGTTTCTGCTCGTGTCCTGGTGGACATGTCTTCAGGATCAAATGACTCTTTCCAAGTATCCAAGAGTTTTCTTTTCTACTGCTTCTTCTTCTTGGAGTCTGGGGCTTTTTTAACACTCGAATGGGAAGTGAAACAGAACCCGGAGCACAGCAGCAGTGTCTTCGTTCGTTTTGTTGCAGCGACGATCGTGGTGCTAAACAACAGCTATGGGTGTGCTAGTCAGTGTTTCCATTGGTGCAAAGACCACGATGCTGTACTGCTCAGTGCATTTGACACTGTCTTTCCTCGCTGACTTGCAGCTGTGGTGCCACGCTGCTCAGTGTATACTCGTCAGTGTCTCCTTCGTTATGTTGCTGGCCCCTAACGAGACTGCATATCCCACCCTGAAAGCAAACACTGACCCATCCCTGCACTCAGTGTCCTCGTTGGGCGTGTTTACGTGCCGTCCTGAAAAGATAAGTGCTTGGTATGAAAGCAAAAGTTGATCCCGAGAAACTCGATATGATAATTTGAATGTACAGGACCTATGAATAGAATTTCTGGAATTTTTACAATATCCAACGATGCCAATTTGTCCAAATGGGGATTTGAGTACCTCAAATATTCACCAGATTTTTTTTGAAAGAGATCCTGAAATTGTATTGTTTGCCACACGCATCGAAAATTGTAAGTGTAGGTCAGTGATTCAGGTCACAAGCGGCATGCTTTCATGCATACAGCAGGCATTCATGACCTACTGGAACACAGAGATCATTTGATGCTTTGACGCTGGCGGCATAAAAAAGAAAAAAGAAAAAAGATTCTATTCAGACGTTGGCGGGATCCGAATCTTTGATAACAATGTGAGTATCGAGGAGTCTCAAGTGGTTCACTGTGTTCGCTCACCAAAGTTTCGGCATCAGAACGAGCCTCGACCTTAGGAAGTTTTAGACCCAGGGTGCCCCCTGGATAAGGCCCTTCATGGATAGACTTCCTATTTAGAGGATCTGGCAAGAGGTTTCATCAATGTCCTACGTCCTAGAGCTTCGGTGTCGTCTTTCTCCCAGTTATCTCGACGCGGGATTGTATCCTTTTAGTAATAACCTCGACAGCGGCGGGAGCACTGTTAAGAGAAGGAGGCTGTATGACACACTTGGATATCCCAGTTCAGGCTGGTGGCATCACTCTCAAGCGATACTCAGTTACCCAACGTAGTCAGGAGGAGAACATAAAGACAATTTGTCACTTCGGGAGATTCTTCCTACTGAGATCGTTTGCTCTGATTTCGAGCTTTTGCTCGGATGTCGAGAGCCGTCAGACTACTCCCTTGAAGGCGAGACAGGGTTTCATCTTCGTCTTCAAAGTCTTCAGAACTCGTTTTCTTCTTTCTTTTCCTGTTTTCTTTTCTTTTTTTTATTTTTTAGCAAGGAATGAAGGAGTGAGCGATGCATCGAATGACAGACAGATCGTCGATAGTGTCCAGCTTCAGCTGTTGATTTTTGGTGTTCTTTATAAAGCATGTTAACAGAACTCCTCGCCTTATTAACATGCCCAGTAGGATTACAAATCTTGATTAACTACAGCATCCACTTCCTCCACGAGTTTTTCACAAGGTGGAAGCAGCTGATGGAGATATATGGCTGGCATCATATTGGTTTTAGATGAATGCTGGTGATAACTAACGGAAGCTTCGTCGTGTCCATGACCATGAGAAACACGAATTCTTTTTTTCTCTCTAAGGCATCCGACACGTCCCGGTCAATTTGCCAGCAACTGCAGTGTCGGACATACGATATTGCTCCGTGTCTCCTTGACCTTTGATCTACATTAATCAAAATAATCTCCCTCTTCGTTGGCATTTGATATATTTACAGACTTTAATTAATGTTTAGTCGAACGATTTTTGAGATCTTTTTACAGTCGAAGACAGAGGCGGGATCCCAGAGAACCATTTCGTCGACAGTATGGGCAAACGTTTGGTCCTTTGGTCTTCTTGCCCTCTTTTCAGCTTCCTTACTTCACCACTTCCCCATCCCGCATCTCACACTTCCTTCGTACTATCCTCTCCTTAAACTCCCAGCTCCTGGTTATACCTCTGCCTTTGTCTCACGTATTATCGTAGCATCTACAAGTGTCGTGATGGCCATCTGCAGTGACTCCTCAACTTCTAAGGTTTCTGAAGGGCACAAGCTACTTTGTAAGGGTTGTAGCTCATCCTTAAGTGTTTGGAAGGGTTCTGAGATCTTTTCACGCTTCTGTCTAAAGCCCGTGGCTTTTCATGCAAAGGTACAGTCTCTTCCCAATCTGTCCACCAGAGGCTTTGCCTCTCTGCGACTCTCGGGAGAAGCATTGTCCTTTCCTAAGACTCTATGTTCTCGTCACCCCTCTACTCTCTTATCCCCCTCCTAGAGCTCACAGAGAGCCTAGCAGCCTCCTTCAGGAGCAGGATAGGGGAGCTAGGGGTGCGGTTAAAGAGGGAGGCTACCTGCTGGGTGATGGAGAAGCCGTAATTAGCGGGACGGAGCTGTAAACGAGGCCGTAAAGGTAGGTAAGCGCGAGGCAGCCATTACGGAGATCTTGCTGACAACATACCAGGTCCCTGCTGTAAATAATGGCGTTTGTTCCCTCACCTCAGTAATTAGTTAAATGTTTGTACCGTGTACCTCTGTGTTGCCCTGTGTTCTGATCACACACACACACGCGCGCCTTGGTGGCACTCTCCCAGAACTGGTTTATGAAGGAGACAGTTTCTCGTCCACACAAGCCCCATCGCCTCATTCAGTCTCACTCCGTAATGTGATTAGGACACAGGGAGAACCCGTAGATCTTCCCGTTCGATGCATCTCCTGAGCGCCATAGTCCACGGTCGGGTTCTCTATCCTTTCGGTTGCATTTGTGCGAGTCGGAATGACCGCGGTAGCGTCTGCAGATAATCTGGCTGGTACTGCTATTTCAGGTTTCTTCAAACCCTGCTCGCAAATACGCGTGACACACACACACACACACACACACACGCCAAGGGTAAGTATATATATGTACATGTAAGTACATGCGTTGTCCGCCTCGCGTTTTCGTTGGCCCGGGTTCGATCCCCAGGCGAGTAGTGGTAAAATTATATATATATATATATATATATATATATATATATATATACAGAGCCTTCCCGTACTGAGACTATATTTACGTAGCTTTATGACGATGTCAGGAGCTTGCATAACGGAATACTCAGACGGTTAACGAGCGTGCACAGACGCTGGTTCTGAAGCACCTGTCAACCTTGGCCCTCGTCATGTGCATGTAGCGAGGCGCTTGTGTCAGTCAGTCAGCCAGCGCCGACCCTTACTAGGTGTGCATGACTCCCATTGCTAACAGCCTCGTCGTGGGGAGGGGCGAGGGAAGGGGGGGGGCTCTGATGGATTAGCTGTCCTCACTGGCGCCAGGAGACGAGTCTGCTGGGTGTGTGTGTATAGTGCCAGTAGCTTGGCGTCATGTGGCGTCTTCGATATAATGAGTATATTAAGTAAGTCTGGGTTCCGTCACTCCCACGAAAAGCTACATCACTGGCCTGTGTTACGTGCGATCCTCCTCACACCAGTGGAAATAGTGAGGGAGTTCACAGTGACAGATACGTGTGATATATATATGGATGGACAGAAGTTTGTCTCCGATAAGTTTACTTCTGTTAGATTGACTCCCTGTGTGTATGTGTGTGTGTTTGGGGGAGCACCTGCCGTGCACCACCCCAGCTACGACACCCCCGGGGTTATTTCTAGCGCCGGGTTCCTCTGGTCTCGTGCGACCACCACCGGGCGTTCCGCCTGTGCCGCCAGCGGGTCTCCTCCAGCCAGCCGCTCACTTCACATACCCACAGCATACACGGTAGCAGCGTATTATGTCTGTGTCCGGCACTCAACAGACAGTGTCTCTAGTTTTCCTACTTTCTTAAGAAGGTCTCCCAAAAAAACCGAACATGTTCCTTCTGTCCAGAGAGCAATCGCTCTTCTCATTTGCCACTAAGTTTACGACCCTTCAAGAATTCATCATGATTTACACCGAATTTCTCCTCGATAGTTTTACGTAAATTCTCTCCTAACCGTGCGATCACATCTGAGGATCACCAAGCAGCTTTCCCCATTCCCTTCTGAGAGACCGGGAGAATTCTTTCATCGTGTCTCGTCTCAGGAAAACGTCTGAATGTCTGCAACAGGTGAATCCTCTTCCTTTAAGCACATCTCATGCCTTGATAGCGTCAGAAGCTCTGTCGTTACGTAAACATGCAGACGAAATAGTATTTTTGTAGATGGATATTGGTCAATTTTTGTTGTCCAGTACTGTGGCCGGATTAAGATAATGTGGTGGGGTCGTATTCTCAGTTTTAGTAACCACGGCATGTAGATGACTGCTCACGTCTGTGTACACGTCTGTGTGTATGCGTCTGTGCCACTCATGGTCAAACATAACTGAGAAGTCTTGTGAGAGTGGAAGTTATCTGTGTCAAGAGGCCATAACCAAATACAGCGCCCCCTGGCATTTAGAGCTACCACCTAATAGACACATCAAATTGTGATCGTTTCCTTCTGTGAAGCACAGTAATTATTATTGAACAATCAGAAGTGAAAATGAGAGTTGTGTCTGGTCTTAAGTTCTTCAGAGACAAGGATTAGGGCTGTCGAGTAGCGCTCACCGCAGGGAGACCTAGAATTATGAAGAGCAAGTCGTGTGATTTACGTGATGCCATGTGTTATGCGTGAGATGGAGAGACAGTATGTACGTACGTGGACCGAAAGCCAGCAACCCACATTTGGACGAGGCTGAAAGAAAGGACAGCAACCTGGGCCAAGGGAGTGACGCTCTACAGCCACTGAGGTGATGGCTTACACGCGCCACCGTCACAGATCCTTCCTCCCCGATACCTAGGCGGGTAGTACTGGTAGAACCTACCTGGTCGCAGAGAGAGAGAGGGAGAGGGAGAGAGATGAATGATTAGATAAAGGGTTTCATACTGAAGGCATTATACAACGTACCCACACACTCACGACAAAGGATCAGAGCCTCAACACTATACAGGAGACCCAGGGTATATATGACTACCCCCACGAGTCAGTGGACTTTTTTATATTTTCGTCCTTTTTTTTTTTTTTTGGTAAATGTGGGTCTTAGTGGTGAGCAAGAGTGCAAAAGAGTGTTAGGCTGTCACACGGTTGCCGGCCACTGACAACCAGATGACAGTCTTTGTCGGGATGTGTCAGGGAAGCTTAGCGCCTGCGACTGGTCTAGAGTGTCTTGATAAAGAGGGACACAAGAGGGAGGTAATGTCTGAAATTTATTCGAGCTCAGTGAACAGTGCTAATATTACGACCATGTGAATGCAGAATTGAAACTGTTTGCCTTTAAGTGCCTTCTAGTATTTATAGCTTTCTCTCGAGTTCGGTAGCGCTGCTGGTTCTTTGGAATCTTAATTTCCTCGTATTTTCCTTTGATTGGTGTATTGTTCTGTGGTTAAGATGCTTTTTTGTTAAGAATGATCTTGTTGGAAATAAGGTCCGAGGGAGTATCATGCTCACTCACCATGCAAAATCTGTTTTATTCATAGGATTTTTTTTTACAGTGGAGGGGATATATATACAGAAGCATGATAGGATGAAGGAAGATTTTTCTTAATTGTCTGTTTGATTTTTAACAATTATTAGTGTCTTATCTGTTCAGGTCTTAGACCAGTCCACACACACACACACACACACACACACACACACACACACACACACACACACACACACACAGGTCTGGACCATTTCAGAAGCAAAGAGTCTCGACCAGTTCGCACTCACAGGTCTAAACCAGTTCTCACTCACAGGTGTAGACCAGTTCACACTCACTGGTCTTCATCATGTTGGTGATGGCGGTGATGGTGGTGGTGGTGACCATCATCGTGGTGGTGATGGTGGGACAGTAGTAGTCATGTGTTTGGTCCAACTCCCGGCCAGACTGGGAGGTACATTAGTCTGGCGAACTCGCCGCTTCTTTTTTCTCTCCACGTCGCAAACGAAGCTTCATTTTCGACCCGTGAGTCACTGAGGTTCCCCTCAGTGGGGCGGACACATTGCAAACAAACATCTCGTTGACCCCCCAGCAACACGCAGGTGAGTTGGGCTGGATGACTTAATGGGGCCAAGTTATGCCCCTCAAGTCTCGGGCTTTGGCAAGAGTTCCATACACCGTTTGTCTGTTGGTGTCTAAACCATCTTAATTTTTTCCTTCTTATCAGACAACTCATCCGAGGGTCTTTTCTTGCAGAGAATTGCATCAACTACATCTCAGGAATTTGCAAGCCCAGGACGGAGTACAATACATCCTCCAGGTTACCAGGGGTGGCAAGATATACTGACGCAGTTCTTCAGTTCAGTCATCCGCAATCCAAAACGCGGACTGAAGAGCCAGATGTCTGACTTTGCAACGCGGGGCTCGAGTGTCGCCAGCGAGCGACCGAAACTTCAGCAACGTCAGAGGGCGATAACCTGACGATCCGAGTTTGGGAAAGATGGGCGCTGATAAGAGAGAGAGAGAGACAAGTGATAGGGCCAGCTCAGCGCGCGTGCCAGGATTTTAAAGAGCGCCAGGGATTCTCCGTAACTCCTGTAAGACTCAGACGCCATAGAGTGTAGGGGATCGCCATATTCTCGATGTGGGAAGCTTGTGTGTGTGTGCGCGTTAAGCCGGGGATTTGGAGGTTGGAGTGCGTTTAGTTCACCCTGGTGTTCGTGGCAGGCCTTGTGAGTCGCAGTGGTCCGTCGAACTCGGTTGTACCACGTTAACCGATTTTGTCACGACCGCCAACCATCCACGTGGCCCACCTTCCCATTGGGTGGGTTCTGCCCACTGAAGACGTCTCTTAAGCTAAATACAAAGATGCACTGTTGTTTCGAACTCCTTTGCACGTTTAGGAAAAGAAAAAATAAGAGTTAAAGCCTTGATGAAATTGGTCATAGAGATAATCTATACAACAGTATACATTTCTGTCCTTCTTCTGTGGTTATCAACACCACGTGTGTAAGTACATACAGACGTGAAGATCTGTCCGCAATCGTTGGTATGAATGTATGAGCATACATATATGAATGCGCATGTTATGTACATGCTTATGTATACTGTACATCTTCAGTGATAAAGCCATAAGTAAATACGGCACCCGCTGACTCAGCCAGACTCCTCGAGCGTAAATGTAAACAAAATTTTTGTGAACACTAGACACTAACGGAGATGTTTTATTTATCACTTTGTTGTTACAGAAGATAATAAACACATGTAACTAGTCAAGTAACGTGAGACAGAATCAGACAGACGAGGAACTAAGTGTCAGAGACCATATTATCAGTTTTATCTAATGGCTCTTTTTTATAAGCTTGTTACTTCAAAATACGTCTGTTCCCGGTGATAATACTGAGGCAAGGGTAATGTGAGAATAGTATTTCGTGCTTTTGGAACTTCTCCCTCGTTCGTCTCTTAACGGAAAAGGGGTGAGAGAAGCAATCAAAGTAAGTTCGTTAGTAAGTTTTTCTCATAATGTGATGCTGTTGTGAAAGGAGGCGTCGAAAGAACTCAAGCGAGAGACCAGTACAAGCATAAGTACATAGGCAAAACACACACACACACACACACAGACACACACACACACACACACACACCGACAGTCACCCGCCGTAACCACAGGCTGCTGCCACAAAGCCGCCTTGTCCTGGGCGGTAGTGAGAGGTCAAGACTGGCCAGCCAGACAACCAGACAGCCAGTCAGCCGACGGCTGTAGTGAGGCAGGCCGGCAGAGGGCAGCCATCACTGGCTGAAGGGCCGGTTCATCCCCCCCTTCTCCAGTGATCGATCTACGATACAGGAGACAACGCGTGGAGAATGGGGATTCGCGCCGAATATCTGGAGGGAAGAAAATTAGTAGTTTCGCGTCCCCCTTGCAATGCCTGTGAGGTTCTCTTGCCATCGTCCGTTCCCGACGCCTCTGCTGTTCGGAAATGTTCTGAGGATGTTCATCAGTTGTTTTTGAACCTTTTGCGGACGAGGGAAGTGGTATGTCTATGCCTCTGGGTGGTTCAGATTGAGGATAACTCATTGCAAAAGCTTATGGCCATGGGTGACACAAGCATTTTCTTTGTGAATGGTAAACAGCGTTCTGGACCTCAGTGACTAGATGGGATTAACTCTGAGAAATGTATAATCTCATTATCTCGCATGTGTTTGAGAGATATACTGCCTTCTCTCCCTCTCTAAAAGAAATATAATAAATATATATATAAAAGAAAAAGGAAGACGCAGCCATAAAGATATGCCTAAGACCATATATTTTTTTAGGAGAGCGGAGCCTTTGACATGAGTTTACGGTAGGGAACCGACCGCTTGTGTTGAAGCTATTACCTGGCTTCCCTTTGGTCAACTGTGGTTTACTTCTTATCTTCCTTGATCATTTTTGTATCCGCCATAGTTTGTTTTTGGTTCTCCAGGCGTCTCGTCCACCATGCTTCGCCACCAAACTCCCACCATGATCCATATCTTCAGTCTACCATACCTCTGTTGTTCTGGTTTACACTATGTAATCTGTGTATGATTAACGTCTACTTTGGTCTTCCTCGTGCGATCCTTTGTAACTTGGTCTGCCCGGGTTAGCATTTTAGTTTACGGTGTCTACCGTTTATCAAACTCTACTTCTGCCCGCTCTGGTCTACCAGTGGGTTCTTTGGTTTACTCCACGTTCATTTCAGTCTATCTGCCTTTGTAGATGAAAGTGTGGACCCTCGTCGGTCATATGTCTATTGTAGTAAGCTTTTTGTCTGGTCTTTAGTATTTCGGGCAGTGTTATTTAGAGTCGATGGCCCTAATGGAGAAATGCTTGGGTCTATTTGCATACACATACGCAGCTTTAGGGATGGGTACTGCGAAGTAACCTGACTAACCCGAGAAGCCATGCAACGCCTCGCAACCCACCTAAGTGTGGTCAGGTCACTTACAGAAACTTGATCCCGAAGTTTAGGTCACACGGAAACACTGTCGCAGGTCAAGCTTTAAGCTAAGCGTGGCGCGGGAGGGCTTTTAAGTCTTCGTCCAGACACCCATGCGTAAGTCTCTTCGCCCGGGGTCGGGGATGAAGGGGAGTGGGTTCTGGGTAGTGGGTCATCCCACTGACTTCCCGGAGATAATCCTCTAAAGTAAACGATTTAAGGTTTCTCTCTATTTCTTCGTCCGCGGTCTTATGGGACCACAGTAGTGAAGATAGATAGATATTTCCTTGCCTTTCTGTTTTGTCAAGGTTACCTCGGGTGAGAGGAACGAGGTGGGGGAAGAATATGTTTGGAATTACTCTGGTCTCCACAGGTGTTCGTAGAGCTGACCCTTAAAGGTAGAACAAAGAAGGAGAGAGGACTTAACACTCATTGTCTGACACCCTCTACAGTTCACGTAAATTAGATACGGTTTAAGTATCCCATCCCTAAGAAGGGTGACCGTTCTGACCTCTCTAAGTATCGTCCTGTTGCTTTGACACCTACCATTTCCAAAGTCTTTGAATCCCTCCTCAACTCCCATATCCTCAAACACATCGAAAATCACAGTCTTCTATCTGATCACCAGTATGGCTTCCGTAAGGCGAGTTTCACTGGTGACATTCTCTCCTATCTCACTAAAGTCTGGTCATCATCCCTGAAAGATTTTGGGGAGTCGTATGTAGTTGCTCTTGACACATCTAAGGCTTTTGACAGAGTGTGGCATCGGGGTCTCGTCTCTAAGCTCCCCTCTTTTGGCTTCTCTCCCTCACTTTGTTCCATGATATCTAGCTTCCTCTCCGACCGATCTGTCTCTTTGGTTGTTGATGGATTAGCCTGCCCCTTTTTACCCATCAACAGCGGTGTCCCTCAAGGGTCTGTCCTGTCCCCTTCACTTTTTCTCCTTTTTTTTCAACGAGTTTCTCTCTTCCACAAATAATCCAGTGCACTCATACGCTGACGACTCAACGCTGCATTCATCCACATCCTTCAATTCTGCT
>JAYMFT010034227.1:0-15871 GCA_038088735.1 Panulirus argus
ATATATATATATATGAGTCGAAAGGCCCTCCATTACATATTTCAACCTGTATCAGATGATAATGACTTATAAATGTTTGGGTAATGTATAATGACCACGTCGCCCTATAAAAGTTATAATATTTATGGCTTTTAATTAAATCCAATGTACGACATCCAGATTAGACAACATGAAGGGAGCAGATATATATTCATTTAGGGGAAAAATTAATTCTATTTTTGTACAGGTCTGGTACCCATCCATGATATTAACTTCTGGACAAAGGACTGTTCTATACACGCGATCCCTTCATTAATAACAAAAGAAGCAACAATAACATGTTATAACTTACGTCTTGACACTTAAATAACTTTGTAAATGTAGGTGTCCTCTCCTAATTGACCTACTCAGAAGCATTACTTTTCTTAAGTTGCATAGGATGTGAGGGCTCTCCTAGATATAGCGCTAATGAAATGGCCTTGATTAGGGCCTCAGTTGCCCGTGCCGTCTCAGACAATATTAAAAGCCGTCAGCATCAAGCTACTTCATCCTCCATCGAGTGTAAAAACTCATACACCATCTAAGACCCACATACACTTTCATTGTGCATGTGGCCAATTCTGTTTCCCTCCATGAGACGAATCCGTTAAAAGAATGTCCTATAATCCAGTTGTACCTCAGATTTGAGAATTGTCTTCGATCCATTCATAGAGTAGATGTCTGCTGTATTATGGTCATCAGAGTGTGGGTCACAGATGAGGTGCCTTTCTTAATATCAGGTATCGAGTTGAGCACATATCAATACACAAAACAAAATAATACTCCTATTTTCTAATTAAATTCGGGAGATACTCTAGTGCTACTCTACATCTTTTCTTTTTCCCATGTCATTGGCTCTGATTATAGACAAAAGCCCCCATCGATGCCATACCGTAAAGGATATAGGATAAAAAAACGAGCTATAGAGACGGGGAAGTAAGGTTTGGAGACAACAAAAAATAATTTAAGAATTTTCGGGACGAAAAACGTGAATTTGAATGAGAGGAAGATTCGTAAGTGTTAGGTATCCCTCGTCCCACAGTACATGTCCCTAACGCCCCCAGCAAAATCCTTGAGCCCCAGGAGCTTCTAGAGCCCCTGGGCACCTCACATCCCCGGCCACAATCAGTCTCGGCCGCCGGAGTCTAGACGTAATCTCATAAGCTCCTCCAGAGGTCCTCATGTGTTGGGGGGAACAGTTAACTGATATTGAGGGAAAAATCCTTCGAAATTGACCTCCGCGTCCTGTTTACTCCCCCCCCCTCTCTCTCTCTCTCTCTTTCTCTCAATTTCTGACCCCAAATAAACCCTTTCCTTCATTTCTTTTCCTTCCTCTTTCATCTCTTCCTCCTCCTCCTTGCCTTTCAGTCTTTTTCCGACGTACTACTTTACTGTTCCTATTAGCCACCCTCCCTCCCTCACTCCCTCCTTCTCTCTCTCCCTCCCTCACTCACTCACTCACTCCCTCGCTCATTTCTTGCCAGGGTGACGTCTGCAGGTCTTTGTCGGCATCGCTGAAACACTTTTTTTTCCCGATATCTTTTTCTTTTTTCCCCTCTGTACTTGTTGGCAGATTGCTTCTGGGGTCTCACATCTTGGCGTTCCACGTCCACATTACCCACCTATCCTACCACCTCCTCTCCTCCTCTCTCTTTCTCCACCCCAGATGTTCCGAGTTCTCCACAAAACACTACTTCTCCTCCACAATGGGGTATTAGCTACGTCTCTTCCTTGTATATCAACTGACTGTTCTGTGTCCTCTATGTAATTCTTATATCTCTCTGACGATGTGATCATCACACGAAAGTGCACTTGGGAACTTACAGTGCTTCATCTTCCTCGTGGTTATCAGCATTATATATATATATATATATATATATATATATATATATATATCATCAATGAGTGTTTATCGGCTGACTGACAATCAGGATAACATCAGCATCAGTTGAATGGCACTCACACTCGCAATCGCAAATAATGAACTGGTATATCTATGTGGAAAAAAGACAAAAAATGAAAAAGCATTCATTTACACATACTTCTAAATTTCCTGTGGACAATGAGGATGGGGAAATTGGACCTCTCTCATCATGATGCTCTATGTGGATTCTATGATTTGCAGGGCATTAAATCACTGTATCCATATATAAGCATTCTTTTACCCCTCGCTAAAATCAGTGATGGCTGTATTTTCAAAACGGATCATTTGGTATCTAAATTCTGTGGGATTCCAGCTGTCGATTTTTCATCCGATACTTAAATACCAGGGCTCGTATATAGGGAAAGAATAAATGCTTTGAAAATACTTTGGTGTTTCATTTCGCTGTAACGCGGTATCAAGTTTCGCCTCTTTCGACAACACCTAGAGCTCTTGAGAGACGCAAACATTTGCCCAAGTGAGTGGAAAACGTAAACTCAACATGGCTGGCTGGACCCCTGAACCATTCCTCCGAGCAATACCATCTGCTCTAGACACAATAACCTCCCAGTGCATAACCCTCCAACATTTTCCCGAACGTTTCACACGCTCTCGTGTATTTGCCCAAGAAAACAAAACCGTTGTATAGACATAGAAGAAAAAACCCAACTCTGAAACATTCGCTCTTGGACTTGAAAGACGTGTTCACGGCTCTTCAAGTAATTTCTTCGTCAGGAGAGAAAGATTTAAGGAGTCGTCTTAGCGTGTTGTGCAGACAGGTAGCCAGCCAGTCAGCACCTACCTGGAAACAGAAATATTCCCATCGTCTGTCAACCTACGTAACTTCAACAATCGATTAAGCTGCTTTAACTCTCCCAGTCATTTTTCCCATTCCTACAAAGTTTCTATGGCAATGTATATTCTCTCTAGCACGTACGATGTTCCCTCAAAGGTATGTTGTCACTGGGATGTGCCTGAGGATTTTGTCGTCTCTCACTTTGCATATACGCACTGGGAATTTAAGATGCTGTAACTGTCCACCCCCAAAAATACGTACCCATGTTATAGACCATAAGACTTTCCCATGTGTTCACAACTTCGTTGCTATGGCTACTTCTCCAACTGCTCTCTGCACGACTCCAGCTTGTTATTTCACCATCAGCTATGTTGTTTATGATCACAGATGGTGTGTTAACTGTCCTTTTTACTCACTCTAAAAATCCAGCTAGGTATCAGGTGATATTGGTACCCGTTTTCAAATGTTCAGTCCTTGCGTTTTGGGCTACAATTTACCAAATATTATCTTCACAAAATTAGACACATCCAGCCACTGCCTTCCCCATAACCGAACCTTCAGAACCCTGCCTGATATTCTTTATCTCAGGTGTTGTGTCGGAGCTTCGGGGGATTCGTTAGCACTCTTACTACTCTAGTGGCATCCCCCGTAGTTGGTTCATTCACAACCACGGCTGCTGAATTAACACTCGTAGTAGCTGTGTTTACAAAGGCAGTTGGATCCGTCTCAGCTGATCATTAGCGCTAATAAGATTGGTATCACTTCCTACTCGTCTGGAGACCATTTCAGGGAATCAAAGAGTTTATAGAATAATTTCTTGAGGGATTTAAAACAACTTGTTGATTTCCTTGAGGTATTTTTGGACGAGATAGAGTCGCAGCGTCGTACTAATTCAATAACTAATTGGCTAATGAGTTCCTCTTGGAGCAATGCTCATAGCTATTTACGTACATTAACCACCTCTCTAACTGGCGCTCAAGGTCTGCGTATGTTAATACTCTACCCCTCTATCACAGGGCGTAGAATACGTCAGGGGCGTATCCTTGCGTGCGTAATTCATCTACCAATGTTGTATTCTACAACTGGCTCTGTTGTATTCCGCAGCGGCCACTATTGTTTTCCGTGCACCTCCCGGTATTGATCTGCGTTCGCGGAGGCACGTGTGGTGGTAGCGGTGCGGTGTCCCTCATGTCTAAGGCGTCAGTTCTCACCTTATCTCCTGCGCCACAAGGCCTCTCGGGACGACCCCCGCCACATCCCCGGGCCATCATCTTCCCGCCAAGACGGACGGACGGAGGAAAAAAGGTTTCGAGTCCTCACTCAAAACTCTTGCTTTCTTTTTCCACTTCTTCACCCCCCCAATTATCTCTCTCAATTCTTCTCCACTCTCTCTCTCTCTCTCTCTCTCGACTCCCACAGTAAGCACGAGAGGTCATGGACCTTTCTAAAACGAGGATTAACTCCTAGGGAATCGCTAGCTCTGCTTCGGATGTGAGTAGCGGGTTGGGCAACTTCCTCCTTGCTGCATGGGGTGGCGACACTGTGTTCAGGCATGCAGACGGCGCCCTTGCAGTGGTGCAAGAAAATACTCAATCAATTTCCTGCTGGATCATTCTCTTAGTTTTTAGCGTAACTGTAATACCCTTTCCTGAGCCCCTAATTAAGGATGATGATAAGAAATGATGTGATATCAAAGCCTATTGCTAAGACTTTATCAGCAGAAAGGGAGGGAAAACGTGAGATGAAGTGTGTAAAAGGGAGTCAGCAAAATAAGAGGCGATTAACAGGTTGAGCAATTGAATGCAGCCGAAGGCTGGAAATATAACAAACAAAGCAAGGCTCAGCCGTTCTCCATAGAAACAAATGACGTTTGGTAAATGTGCCACAAAGACAGAGACAAGATGTTTCAATCACCTGTTCTCGTGTTGTGTGGTGTTGACATGTGCCAAATTAATATCTCCTGATAATAGTTTCCAACTCAAGATCCACAACCGAGTCTTTCACCTATTCTAAAGAACTTTCCTGAACTCTTTCAGCACTCTCCTGGCATAAAATTGAGAATTCTTTTAAGTATGAATTATCACTGACTACCTGAGCGTGTTTGAATTCTATTTATCACTATTAGTTACGCCTGGCGCCGACGGCTTTACTAGCCCTGGCCTAGGAGGGCCAATAACCAACGGACCATCCACAAAACAGCCTCTTTATCGATCGAAAGCAAGAATAAACCTCTTCACTGATTAATAAAATGATTAATGAACGCAAGTAGAAAGTGCAGCGAAAACAGGATAGCTGTGTTCCGCAGTGTTGATCTCATCTGGGGGGAGGGGAATCACCCTCCTGTTTTTGTTGACTGGTCTCTACAGGGAAAGACCCCAGGGACACCCTCTCCTGTCTTTCTTAGGAACGGTAGTTGAATCAACGGTTTCCCATCGTCCATGGAGGAGGGGAGGAGGGAAGATAAACAGCCTCGAGGTTTTATTTTCCTTGGGAGAATTAGTTGTTTTCCATTTTCACTACAAGGGGAAGCCATAGAGAGAGAGAGAGAGAGAGGGAGTGTGTTTCTTGTTATTGTATGGGAGGAAGGGGCCGTGTGTGTGTGTGTGTATTGCCGCTGCTTCGATCACTTGTGTGTGTGGAGAGAGGTTCGGAAACAAAGAAAGATTCTCTCTCTCTCTCTTTCTCTATCTTCTCTCTCTCTCTCGCTCTCATGGGAATGGGTACCACACACTAGACCTGGCCTAAGGGTTACATCTCTTATCATTCGTACTCGTAAGCAAGCAAGCAGGTATGTAGTCACATCTTTCCCTCATTCTTTCACTTAATTCCTCTATATCTCTTCTCTCCCTTTATCTACTACTTATAATATGAACCGTACTTCAATCTCCCCTTATCATTCTTCCTTTCTCATTTCCAGCAACGGACGCAACACCGACTTCCTTCCTCTTTTTATATATCCTAACACAGGAAAAGGTAGATCTAGAATACCCGCCTTGACTTGTTAACAGCAGCAGCAGCATTGACAGTGGCACGAGCCAGATACCTAAGCAGCCAGTCCCTAAAGTGATTATCTACGTTATACTCTCCTCTCCCTGACGGTTCAGTGGAGGCTTTTTCCCCTGGTTCACTGGAGGATTCTCTCCCTGGCTCACTGGAGGCTTTACTACCTGGTTCGCTGGAGGCTTCTCTCCCTGGTTATTTGGAGGGTTCACTCCCTGGCTCACTGGAGGCTTTACTCACTGGTTCGCTGGAGGCTTCTCTCCCTGGTTATTTGGAGGGATCACTCCCTGGCTCACTGGAGGCTTTACTCACAGGTTCGTTGGAGGCTTAACTCCCTGGTCCGCTTGAGGCTTCATTCCCTGCTTCACTGGAGACTTCTCTCCCTGGTTCACTGGAGGCCCCACTCCCTGGTTCACTGGAGGCCCCACTCCCTGGTTCGCTGGAGGCTTCTCTCCCTAGAGACAGCCAGCTGCCGGTCGGCCTGGGGATCAGTATCGAGTATGAGGTTATAATATTTCCAGGTGTCTTTATATTTACCCAAGACTGGAGTGTTGATGGGCGAGCAGTTTCTGGTTCTGTCTCGTCTTTCTGATACGCTAAAAGGTCCATCTTACAGTTCGATGTCTCGCTTGCGTCTATAGCGTTCTGAGAAGCTCCCTGAATAAGCTTCTTCACCGACACAAATACGCTCCCTTAAGTCTCTTTATCTCTAAGATCTTAACGTATGATCTCTTCCTCCCAATTCTGATCTGATAAGGTCTTATCTTAATCTCACCTGTGACTCTCTCTTTTCTCTTTTTACTTTTTCCTTCCGCTCCCGATATCCTGCATCCCAAAGGATGTTATGAAACCATCTACCGCCATCTCTCGGGAGGAGGGAGAAACTAGACAATCCTCTCAAGTATCTATAGATCGCTTAACACGATCCAGTACCTCTCCAGGGGTGTCTAATCCTTTTGAAAGAGCAAAGGGGTAGTTCCACGCACGTTCATTTGTTATTTAAGAATCATCTCCCCTCATGTGAGAAAATAATCGCATTAAACTCTTTCCTGACTCGCTTTTTTTCTCTCTCTCTTGATTTTTCTCTCCGGCCATTAAGTCTGCAAAGCAGTTTCCCAAATAACAGGATGGCTGATAATAGTATTTGGTTTTCTCTGTTCTACGCTTACTTGCTTGGAGAGGGGTAACGGGTTACTTTGCTTATTCTCTCTCTCTCTCTCTCTCTCTCTCCCAACTGATTCCCTCAACCTAGTAAGTCTTAAGTGAGAGACTGACCTCCCAGAAAGTCTGTTTTTCTTTGTGTGTACGTGTCTATCCAAAGTCTGTTCTCGTGCATGTGCGTCTGCGACAGAAGGGTAGAGGGACCTCGCCCTAGTTCCACCCCTGATGTAATTTTCAACATTGATATTCTGGTCTGCTGGGCGACTCGGAGTTGCCTCCCTCCAGAGGACACATCAGGTTACCTAGGGATCCAGATGAATATAAATAGGCGCCCTGAAGCGCGCGTGTCCCTTGACTGAACCATGTAGCATGTACTAGTCTCTGGACAGAACCACGAAATACTAGTCCCCGGACAAAACCCGTGACGTGCTAGTCCCTGGACGAAACGCGCGGGGCAAGCCTATTATGGAGTCTTTGGATTCAGCCGTACAGAACTCATACTTAGAAGCACCCGGATAAGCTTCTGCTTCAAGAACTGATGAAAAAAAAAGTTGGTTCTGAATGCCTTCCTGAAGAGTTATGGTGCAATGCATGTATGCCAAGAGCAGTTCTTTCTTACTCAACCCTCTTCAGTCCTTTTCTACACAGCCTCCTATTACCTGAAGCAAAAACCACAACACGAAGGAAGGTCCTCTCGTATGCAGACGACTTCACCATCACATCGCCCTGGCATCAACAGCGGTAAGCTACCACAAACACGCTGATCTACATTGCAGACTTCGACCAACGGCTAAACCCAAAAGAGAATGTCCCCATCTCCACCGAAGTGGTCGATCTTTCTTTTCAACTCCTGGCAGACACGAAACCAGCTCGCTACACCTTCAGTCACTATGACTGGATCATTACTTCCACTCAGCAAAACGCCACTCAGTACCTCCCTCACCTAGAGCTGCCAGTCAACACTCTCAAACGTCTGCTCGTCTTTAAGACAGACACCAGGACTTATTCGTACCCCATTTGGGACGCAAAGAACGACAGATCTTTTAAGACAAACGTGGATCATTTTTCTCTCTCTCTCTCAGTCCTCGTATTGTTGGATGCCAAGTAGCCTGATATACTTCTCAAGCCCTTTTTTAAGGTCTTTAACGTCGTCATCTCTGGCCTCCTCCGGCGGGACAATAAACAGGAGATTTTCTGAGGGCATTTGCTCAAGTGAGGGGGGGAAAAAACTCTGGAGGGGAAACATCTCACGTTATTGTCTTTCTACCTCGTCTGTAAGGCGATTTATGCCCTGGAATTTTGTGCCAGACGTGTTGCTTCAGCGCTGGAGGGTCTTTCTTTGCCCAAGAAGCTGAGAGAAATACAGCGTGCTCCAAGAGGTCCTTGCACTGTCTCATGCCATTGTACGCAAAGTCGTGTCGTACCACTAGGGTTATTAGCACCTCATGAGAGATCCCATTAATCCAAGATCTTCAATGGTAAATGCTTGAATAGTGGCTGAAAAATATTCTTCATCTCGAAATCCAGGGAATCTTTGATCTCTTATAACCTTTTAGGTCTGCTGTATCACAAAAGGGTACCTAAAACTGTCCCACCTACCTTAGAAATTTGACACCAGTCCTACATTTAAGTACTGCAGTACAGTGAGAAACTTGTCTTTAAAGAACTCTCCTGAAAATTCAGGTGGTTGTGTTTACCAAATTCCATGCAAAGAATGCAGCAGTTTCCTTGAAAGTGCAAAACAATTGAATTTCAGAATAAAGCAGCATCAGTAGAGTGTTCGTGTTGAAGAAGAATCAGGAAATTTGTTCCTGCATATGAGAGACTTCAATCACCTTACTCACTGAAACAGTACTCTAGAGGCTTGTATCATGTTATCAATCGTAGAAGGGAATATCAAAGTATCAAGTATAATTAAACACAGTTTTCAAAACGATCTCAGTACTAGTCTAAGCTTAAAGAGATTACGTCTCTTCGTAGATCAAAAAAATTGTTGTCTAGGACCATTGAAGAGCCCCTCACTGTACATTGTAGAAAACAAAGCTGATGTGTCGTGCTGAAGAAGGAGGTATATATATTTATCTCTGAAGGGAAGATAAGGTCGGTGATAAATGATAGGAAATACATTTCGGGTTAGACAACCGAACAGATTATGTCGCCATATATCTCCTCAGCGCCGCGTTAAAGGTTCACATATACGTCATGTTTCGTGTGATTTATGGGAATACGCTGAGGATCGGGAAAAAAACCTTCGTGTTTAACTAAACCTTCTGCGGCTTGTAGTAAAGTTACTTTGGGTTTTACCCGTTACTGTTGATGTTGCCTGTTCCTTCTGGCGTTACCTGTGTTATCTGTCACTCTTATACACACACACACAGGGGCTGGAACGATACCAGGGCACTGAAAGATAACGCGTTGAATTTTAAAGAAATAGGAACTTCTGGGTTCTCCAACCTCCGCCTCCACATGCAAATCCACCAAGACCAATATCCAACTACCCACCGTCGACTCCACCATCGGAAGCAGCCTGGAACATACGTATCTTTTTCTCCTCCACCAGTGCTACTACCATCTCCATCACCACCAATCGGAGACACACACTCCCTCATACCCACCCTCCATCGCCAACAATTAGACACACACACACACACACACACCAACAGTATCCTCTGTCTGATTTACTGGACGTCTTCAAAACAACGCACAGTCACCACAACTCCAACACTTGACCTCAAAAGAAACATTCGTATGTATGACTGAAACTACGTCTAGAACAGGGGATTACGTCAATGAATTCATGACTTCAGACAGCTAACTTAACCCTTACACTGTAACAGACTCTCCTCTAAAGGATTTACAGTTCATAAATGGATTTAGCTTTCGAATGTCTTTCACGAGTCAAGCTTTTATGAGCAGTACTTCTACTTCTGGGATTCAGTTACTCATTTGAATACTTAATTACAACTACAAAAATTTTTCATTGTCCTACGTCTCCAAGAGCCTACAATTTCCGTTACCTTCAATGCAGAATCCCTCTTGTTAACAAGTGAGGTCACGGGTCCAAGCCATTCTGCTTTTGCTAAGCAACTCTTTCCCTCACTCTAAGTACCTATCTATCTATATATCCATACATATACCTATCTATTTCTCTCTTTATCTATCTCTCTATCTTCATTTCTCTAGCTTTACCCTTCTCTCCCTTATTCCTTGTTTTAGCATCACGTGTTTCTTTCCATTCCACCTAAATTTCAACTGATTCGGACGGTGCCCATTCAAAACCCATTTAGAAATCACATTTGGATCGAGTCAATTCACTTTTCCAATCGAGAGAGTTAGTTGTATGCGCTTCTGAGTTGTCGAATCTGTTTTCTTCTTTCCTTTACTTGGTATTCAGTATCAATGAACACATAGACCGTCTCTCTTTTCGGCGTATGCAGCATACACACCGCTCATGCGTCTCGTGCGTGTCGTAAAAGGCGACTGAAAGGGGCGGAGGGAGCTTGGAGCCTGGAAATCCTCCCCTCTTTCATTATGGTGTCATCCTTAGGGTTCCCTGGTATCGGACCATCGTCAGGAGGAAGTCTACAATGCCCCTGCGTCTGACACAATGCCCGAGAACGCTCCAGCTAAACTAGACCTACGGTGGTAATTCAGTATCTGATACACTGCCACCTCTGCCCGATGAACCATCTCGTACTGAACAGAGTTAACTGTATGCAAAGATCCTTCTCTCTCTCTCTCTCTCGCTGTAACACTAATGCAAATTTTACTTTGAAGAGTCAAAAGCCCTTAAAATGCAGTTCCACACATATGCAACTAGACTTGATTACTGGTAACCTTTTGATTTTTTAGAGCGGGACTAAGACACAGGGAAAAGGAGCAATCTTTTATCGTGTGTGTGTAGTTTTCTTCTTGCCGTCTTGGACCGGGATATGAGACAGTCTCCCGCGCTCTCGCGAGTGGACAGCGAAGGTCGTAAATTTGAAATGAATTCCGAGTCCCTTACAGGGCAAGAAGGGATGGTCTTCAGTGGCCAATATGTGCGGCTCTCCTGGTGTGTGTGTGAGGGTCTTAGTGGCTACGTGGGTCTCTTTGTGTGTCTAGGAGGGTCTTTAGTGGCTACTTGTTTCTCCTGGTGTGTCTGGGAGGGTCTTAGTGGCTACGTGGGTCTTTTGGTGTGTCTAGGAGGGTCTTTAGTGTCTGCTTGGGTCTCTTAATGTGTCTAGGAGGGTCTTTGTGGCTACTTGGGTCTCCTGGTTTGTCTGGGAGGGTCTTTAGTAGCTACATTGTTCCTCTGGTGTGTCTAGGAGGGTCTTTGTGACTACTTTGGTCTCCTGGTGTTTCTAGGAGGGTCTTCGTGACAACAGGTTCTCTTGGTGAGCCTGAGAGGGTCTTAGAGACTACCTGCATCTCCTAGTGTAACTGGGAGGGTCTCACTGAGTGTCTCAGTCCCCTATGGTGTCTTCGAGGATGTAGAATAAACGTTTGTACTTGCGTTTCCCGAATGTCCTCAAGTCAGCTTATCTAAGTTAGCGCTTACAAGTGTGTATGTGTATAAGCGGACGTGAGCATCTTTTGTGTGCCTTTTACAATTTCGGCTTTTGATCGTGCACAAGCACTTCATAACGAGAGGTGCGTAGCACAGTTCTCCACGATCCATTGCCTCGTTGAGAATGAAACATTACCAGAAAGAAAAAAAATATTGCACACACACACACACAATCTGTTAGTATTCCGGGCGGATTTCTGACTTAACCCGAAAGAGCGGGGAACAGTTTGCGAGGAAACAAAAGGTGTCTTTTATCTAGAGGCGTTGAAAAAGTGCAGTCTATTGTTGCTGCGTTGGGGCCAGAGTGTTTCATGTCACACCATATATTTTTTTGTTCTCCTCCCCCTATACTGTGTGTATATAGATACACATACGCCCCTGCATACAAATTGAGGGCGATATTTCTGCATTTGCGTACGAGGTGAGATGGCTAGGTACGCAAGTCAGTGTCGAATAGGAAAAAAAAAATAATAATCATATCAACACTAGCTAATACATAGAGTCATGAAGAGTGTACCCGTTATTCAAAGAAATTACACACACACACACACACACACACACACACACACACACACACACATTACACTTTGAGCAACCGGGTAATACGAGTGTAAAACTCTCTTCCCAAAAGACACAAATAGAAAGCACACACACACACACACACACACACACACACACACACACACACACACACACACGGACATGCATATCAATGAGAGGCTCTGCGCCAGTTCGCATGACCACCAGTTTTCTTTTTATATACATATCACATTTTCTTTCTTATTTGGTGAATTAGTGAAGCTTACATTCCCCGTGTGTGTGTGTTTTCTACAATCTCGTGCAGGCTCTGGACAATGTCCTTCCGTATTACTAGATATATGCAGATTTTCACCTTCAAGAAAATTTGACTTGATACACAGGTAACTCTCTAAAAAAAAAGATTTTCTTTTCCCTTACTATACCATGAGACGATTGATACACTCCTATATAATAGTAATGATAATTTCCTTATCAAAGGGAATCACATACATACAGCAACTCGGTTTCACTCGAATATCTAGTATGTTGATTTCAGAATTCATCTCTTGAGCTATGGAAGTACAGATCTCAGTATAGGTATTGTTGGATCTAACTTTACTTCTTTCGTATTTATTTCATATCATTTCTTCTCTCAGTCTATCGGAGGCACTGTTCACAGATTCTATCAGTTATATCTATCTTTTTCTCTCAGTCTATTTCTCAATTCTCACTACAGTGTCCGCTTCAAAGTTACATAGCTATCAGGTCTCTTCATAGCAAAAAAATATATAAGAAAAACGATATTTTCTTTTTATCTCCAAAAAAATATAAAATTCTATTTACCATCAAAAATTTTTATCGCTTTTCATTTCATATATATTCCTCACGCGGCCCGTAACCTTCCCACATTATATTACCTCAGGAATTCCCTCTGAGTTCTGCAAAATATTTCTTATTTTTTTCCGCAGTATTGCTGAATCAGTGCAGCCCCTGACGCTTGGGACCTTGAACTCCTACAACTTGTCTGTATTGTCGCAAAAAAAGAAAAAGATATTTTACTGTCGCGCATCGCCTGACTTGTATATCATCTCAAATATCTTATTTTTTCTCTCTCTCTCCTCCAGAGAGACATCGTTATTATCATTATCTCCCGCCGTCCTATGTTGCTGTCTTACTTAGCCTCCACATCTGTCTGTCTTTTCTTTCCTCCATTACGTTGTTTGCGAATCTAAATCATCGACAGGACTCTCTCTACAGTACTTTGTTCTCAGTACACAACATTCTCTCTTGTCCTTGGTGAAGATCTTATCATTTAGTGAGTACCTCTGTTTCTACTACTGCTAAGCCATCGCTGTCCTACTCCAGAGCATGGAGTTATATTTAGCAAAACCACGGTCCCACGGGGCTGTCTAGGACCTCAGAGTGAAAAGTAGTCACTACATCCAGTGTCTTTACTTCAACACTTCAGGAATTTATACAAGGATTGTATAATCAGCATTAGTTTAGCGTACAGTCAATGACTGTGTGTTTGATAGAATGAAATTTCTGTTCGAAAAGTCGATATAAAACCTTTTTATAAAAGTCTCTCTTTTTTCTGTGCTCCGATTGGTGCCCTAGTTAGTGAATTTCGTAATTCACTACGAATCTCCTTCCAGCTTCCTTCTCCTCCTCTTCTTCTTCTTCTTCTTCCTGTTCTTCTATTGTCTCTCAGAACATCACCAATTCTTTCTGTGAATGTTCGAAAATCTCAATATTTTTTTTCCTTTGACTTGCCCCCCCAAACACACAGACACACACATACACAGACACACACAGACACACACACACACACACACACGCTGGCGCTCACTTGCGGCAAAGTCTCATAATAAGCGTTCGTAAGAATGTAGGTAGTTAGTTAGGTCCCACCACTTATAAATCCAGGTCGAACACTGAGTTGCAAAAATAAATGATTTATTGTATCAATTAAACCACTGGAGTTTGGCTCAGCTGGCAAAATTCTACTGGCTTATTTCAGCATTTGGTTACAAATATAATTATCTCACAAAATAATTCTAAAATCATGGAAATCGTGGATGGGTGAAAAAAATGTGCATATTCTGTGCAAATTGAATAATTTCCTGCCAGTATTATGAATTAGGCAGCTTGTCAATCACAGCTTCATAATATATTTCTATTTTTTTCCCGTAATTCGCAATTCGTTGGTAATATTTCAGAGCTTTTGTTGATCGTCGGAACATCTCTCATAGCAACAGGCAGGAAGCCTTGTGCCAAAGCAGTCATTTTTCCTGGTATATTTTTTCTGGGGAATCTTTTATACGTACAAATTGCTTCCTCTGTCAGGTGCAAGCGAGAACTCTTAACATAGCGCAAATAGCTGGAACTAATCTATTCTTTAAGGGCACGACATCAATACTACGTGCTTCTCTTCGGCTTTTATTTTTAGTCTCATCTTTCTTTGAGGTCTTTATGGTGGTCTCTGCGTATGAAGCCTGGTGGCGGTGAAGCCCCCCACCCCCTCTCACTGTGTGTCAGGACAGCGGTGGCGTGTTTCTGTCCATGTTACTATTGATACAAAGACCTTTACAGCTGGGGGTGTGTACTCGTTGTGTGTGTGTTTTTTTTTTTTTTTTTATTTGAGGTCGGTGTTATATTTGCGTCACCGTCGACAGCCCAACCAGCGGCCCAGCCCATGTTGGTTTTGATTGAGTCTCTGGTGGCGTAAACTCCCCGCGTGTTTTCGTTCTGATCGGTCGAGAGTCTACTTATATTCGTTCCTCTGTCTCTGTCTCTCTCACGGCGAAGTCTCGCCGTAGTCACTGCCAGGTAGATGCACACACTTTCTAATCAATGGATAAAGCTCCACATATACTCTGAAGTCTAGATTTCATCTTGAAACACAGTCTCATTCCTTAACTTGTGCTCTCTCGTTCCTTGTGCTGTATCTCATCTTCACTCTTATCACCATAACATTACTAGAGTTCCTTTCGAGAGTAGGTCTAGGTCACTGTCAACCCGTGTCTCTAATAACTAGCCTGAAAACTACTAGATGTGTTAGGCCTCTCTACGTATCAGCATTTTCCAAACACTCGCCACTGTATTTTTGTGTCACCATTACAACACATGTGCCGTGAGTTGCGACAAAGATCGTTGAACGCAGATCCATTTGCGCCGAAGGATTCGCGTCCCGGCCTAACTCTGGCTGAGTTCAGACTCGTCCAAACTGGTCAACCAATCCCTCATCCATCCCAGTTTCTCAGCCATTTAATAATACAGGCATAGTGAAGGAGGAAACGCCCCCACTGCGACCCAGAGCAAGCTGAGACGTGAGAATCGGTCATGAACAAACGGGTTCACGTTCCTCGATGGGAGATACATGCAGGAAAATCTTCATCTGGCTGCAACGAGTGGCAAAACGACATATCTTGTAAGCAGATGGTCAAGAACTGCATACACTGCTGGTCCAAGGACGTTGATGGAGGCCACTGCTAGAGATACATCGCTGGAGATCGCTGATGGAGGCTTCTGTTGCTGGAGAGTGCCATCACAGAGGCCACTCGGGGCTGTTGTTGGAGAGCGCCATCAGAGTCGCCGCTCGAGGCTTATGCTGGAGGAGACCAATGCTCATGGCATTTGCTGAAGAGTGTTGCTGGAGCACATTTCAGTAGGCCTTTTACAATGATTGCTTCTGGACGTGAATATGTGAGCCTGATGGGATTTGACCGGTCTAGGCCCCGTTGTTCACCGAACTGGGACGAAGAGTATTCGATTAATTAAGTATTCGAACATTCATTTTCCTATTAGGTGCGATCATAGCCTAGCAGGAGCGCTCCTGCCTACCAAGGTAAGGTCTCGGGCTCGAGCCTGGCTGTTGGAGGTTTGTATATGATATATATATATATATATA